>JAWHQI010000118.1:7387500-7405749 GCA_033032865.1 Dactylorhiza incarnata
GATCAAAACTTACTTGAGTTTCCCGAAGAGTCTATCGAAGATACTTACACTGAAGCTATGACTGATCCAACTCCAGATGCGGCCCCGCCATGGACCATGGCGTATTATGCCAGGCGGAATTTGGAAGATACGGGATCGAGTATTACATGCCCAACAGTGGCTAATAATAATTTTGAAATAAAATCTAGCATCATTCAAATGGTACAACAGTCAGTCCAATTTGACGGTTTGCCGAATGAGGATCCGAATTTACACCTTTCTAGTTTTTTTGGAAATTTGCGACACTTTTAAGATTAATGGTGTTACTGATAACGCTATTTGTCTACGCTTATTTCCATTTTTGTTGCGGACAAAGGCAAAAATGTGGTTAAGTTCTCTCCCCAGAGGATCCACAACTATGTGGGCCCAATTGACGGAGAAAGTTCTGACAAAATATTTTCCCCCTTCTAAAACTTCTAAATTACGCACAGATATCGCCTCTTTCATTCAATTCAATTCTGAGTCTCTCTACGAGACTTGGGAGCGTTTTAAAGAGTTCTTGCGTAGGTGTCCTCATCATACACTGTCGTCCTAGCTACAGGTCCAAACGTTCGATAATGGCTTGAAATTCTCAACGCGGCAGATGATCGATGCAGTCGCTGGGGGAACGTTAAACAACAAAACCCTGGAGGCCGCTCAAGCTCTGTTCGAAGAAATGGCCATGAACGCCTATCAATGGAATGCTCCTAGATCGCGCCCTAACAAACCAACTGGGATATATGAAGTGGATGCCACTTCTCACTTAGCCTCTCAAGTCGAAATGTTAAGTAAGCAAGTGGCGGAGATGATTGCTTCCTCCTCCACTCCCGCTTGGGCTCTAAATAATAATAATAATTTTGTCGAATAAACTGTAGATTACTTAGGCAACCCAGTTCGGCCCCCCTTCAACCTTAATAATAATTTGTATAGTAATAATTACAATCCGGGTTGGAAGAACCACCCAAACTTCTCCTGGAGCAATCAAAACAACGCTCAGAGGCCCCCAAATGTGAATCTGCAAGGATTTCCACAAGGATTTCCGCACGGATTCCAACCTCCTCCTCCAAAACCTTCTCCGCTCAAAGACGTTTTTGCTAAATATGTCGCGGCCACCGAGTCAAATATCTGGAATATACTGGATCGATTAAAAACTTGGAAAAACATGTTGGACAGCTTGCAAAGATGTCTTTGAGCGGCCATATGGAGCTCTACCAGGGAACACGGAGCCGAACACCAGAGAAAATGCAAACGCCATACACCTTCGCAGCGGCAAGGAGGTAACCTCCCCAAAACGAGTTGAGACCAAGGTACATATTTCAACACCGACCCCTCCACCCTCTCTCTCGATAGATAACTCATCGAGTATTCTGACTGTGCCGAACACTTTTAGCTCGTCTCTTCCTTATCCTTCAAAATTAAACAACGAGCGGAAGGGCAAGCAATATAAAAAATTCTTACAAAGTTTAAAACAAATTCACAAAAATGTTCCATTTTGCGAGGCGCTCTCCCAAATGCCGAAATACGAGAAATATCTTAAGGAGTTGCTTTCTAATAAAAAGCGACTCGAGGATATTTCGCGTGTTTCCCTTAACGCGGAATGCTCGGTTTTTCTCCTTAACAAATTTCCGCCAAAACTGAACAACCCATTCCATCACGTGTCTCTTCGGCAATTTGTTAATCAAGTACGCTCTAGCAGACTTGGGCGCCAGCATCAATTTGATGCCCTTTTCCCTTTTCAAAATACTTGATTTGGGCATCCCGAGCCTGACAAAGATGAGCATCCAACTCGTGGATCGCTCGGTAAAGTACCCAATAGGGGTAGTGGAGGATGTTCTGGTCAAGGTCGACAAGTTTATCTTTCCGGTAGACTTTGTCATCCTGGACATAGAGGAGGACGCTGAGGTACCTATTATACTCGGTCGCCCCTTCCTCGCAACCTCCCCCACGTTAATTGATGTTAGTAACGGTCGCCTCCTTCGGGTCGGAGATGATGAAGTTACTTTACATATTAATCCCTCGATGTGGAACTCCCTATCGAACAATGATTCCGGTTTTAACCTGGAACCCGCGTTTGAAGAGGAATGTTCTTCGCTTTCTGAATTTCTCTCCTTAGCATTAGATAATTCGGATTTGGCGAATCTATCTTGTCTCGATGACATGTCGATAGATTTGCCATTTGAACCCTTAGATTCAGAAGCATTAAAAATTAAACAATCAAATAAGAACCACCAGTCCTCGAACTAAAACAACTCCTTGATAAACTAAAATATGTTTTTCTCGAAAAAGATTTAAAACTCCATTTTATTATCTCTTCTTCTCTAAGTGATTCGGAGACATCCGAATTAGTGGAAGTTTTAAACAAACATCGTCGTGGAATTGCATGGCATATTTCAGATATCAGGGGAATAAACCCCTCATTCTGTATCCACAAAATTTTTTTAGAAGATAGCCCTCGCAAAACTATTCAGCCTCAACGACGCCTTAACCCGAATATGCAGGATTTCGTTAAGACTGAGATTATAAAACTCCTCGACGCGGGAATTATCTATCCTATATCCGACAGTATGTGGGTAAGCCCTGTAGAAGTCATCCTCAAATAGGGTGGTATAACAGTCTTGGCAAACCAGTATAACTAAATTATCCCAACCCGTACTGTTACAGGTTGGAGAGTGTGCATCGACTATCACAAATTAAATGATGCCATATGAAAAGACCACTTCCCGCTACCGTTCTTCGATCAAATCCTAGAGCATCTTTCAGGTCATCCTTTTTATTGTTTTCTCGATTGTCTCTCGGGGTTTTTCCAAATCCCTATTTCCCTCGAAGACCGGGAGAAAACAACTTTTACTTGCCCCTTCGGCACCTTCGCATATCGAAGGATGATGTTTGGCCTCTGCAATGCACCAGCTACATTCCAAAGATGTATGCTGGCGATATTTGGCGAGCTCGTAGAAGATATAATGGAAGTCTTTATGGATGACTTCTCCATTTTTGGAAACTCTTTTAAAAACTGCTTACAAAATTTAGATAGAGTTCTCCAGCGGTGTGAAGAGACGAATTTAGTTTTAAACTGGGAGAAATGCAACTTCATGGTCCGAGAAGGTTTAGTCCTCGGCCATAAGATTTCTTCCAAGGGGATGGAGGTCGATAAGGCCAAAGTTGCAATAATTGAACAACTTCCCACACCCTCAAACGTAAAATCTATTCAAAGTTTCCTAGGCCACGCGGGTTTTTACCTGCGGTTTATTCAAGATTTTTCTAAAATTACAAAACCTCTAACCCTCCTCCTGGAGAAGGATTCCCATTTATATTTGATACCGCCTGTGTAGAGGCATTTAATTTTATAAAAAATAACTTATCAATTCTCCAATTCTGGTGGCGCCAGATTGGTCCCTTCCGTTTGAAATAATATGTGATGCAAGCAATATTGTGGTAGGAGCCGTACTAGGCCAACGCATTAATAAATATTTTCATCCAATCTATTACGCTTCTCGCGCGCTCACGGCCACACAGACTAACTACACAACAATGGAAAAGGAACTTCTTGTCGTCGTCTTTGCCTTCGATAAGTTCAGGCCTTACGTCACGCTTTCAAAACTAATTGTTTTCAGACCACTCTGCCCTCAAATATCTTTTGTCCAAAGTAGATGCCACGCCCTACTTACTTCGATAGATCCTCCTTCTAAAGAAATTTGACTTAGAGATCCGGGACAAGAAGGTGGCTGAATATTTGGTAGCCGATCACCTCTCGCGTTTAGAACACCCCATCGCAGAAGCGCTCATCGAACCCGAAATAGACAAGTGATTTCCTGAGGAGCGCCTCTTAACTGTAAACCACATAAAAACTTCTTCCACCCCTTGGTTCGCAGACTACGTGAACTAACTAGTTGTGCGGTTCCTTCCAAAAGAATTTGCGACTCAGCAAAAGAAGAAATTCTTTTCTGATTTAAAAAACTACTTTTGGGAGGACCCCTTTATCTTTCATGTCTGTGCGGACCAAGTAGTGTGGAGATGTGTTTCAAGCGAGGAGGGTGCACATATTTTGTGACACTGCCACGAGGGTCAGGGGGGTGGCATTACCAAGTCAACCGAACCACGCAGAAAGTGTTAGAGGCGGGATTTTATTGGCCCACTCTCTTTAAAGATGCTCATAATTTTGTGAGTAAATGCGATAGCTGCCAGCGGTCGGGTAACATCTCTCGTCATGACGAGATGCCCCAAAACCTTTTTCTCGAGTGTGAAATCTTCGATTTGTGGGGCATAGATTTTGTAGGCCCCCTACCTTCTTCTTTTAATAATCGCTATGTTTTAGTGGCGGTCAACTACGTATCTAGGTGGGCGGAAGTGCAAGCTCTCCCCACCAACGATGCGAGAGTCATCGTCCATTTTCTCAAAAAATTATTTTCTCGCTTCGGCATGCCTCGCACAATATTTAGTGATAGGGGTACGTACTTCTGCAATGCCCAGTTTTCAAAAATCTTATCGAAATATGGTGTTATGCATAAGCTCTCCACCGCCTATCACCCCCAAACGAGCGGCCAAGTAGTGTGTCATTTATCAGTAGAGTTAGAGCACCGCGCTTTTGGGGCTTTAAAGCTTCTAAACCTAGATTCAAACTTAGCCTCCGAAAGTCGGAAATTCTAATTAAATGAACTCGATGAATGGCGTGTGAACGCTTATGAGAGTAATAAATTTTATAAGGAGCGCTCTAAGTTCTACCATGATCGAAGATTTTTCCTTCTGCGCTGAGTTGAAGTCGAAGCTGCATCGACTTCTAATGATACTTCAACATGATCATTTCATCTACATCTATATCCTTTCGAAGTAACATCGACTTGATCTACTTCGACAGAGGGGTTGAGTTGCTTGGAATTCTAGTCTAAGTTACGTTGACATGAAGTCAAAGTTGCGTCAAATACTATTCGACGCATTTATTAACTCAACCCAAATTATGCTTGTCTTACTCTGGTCTTTGACACTCCAAGTTGTGTGAGATATCCTAAGACATATAATGACCAAATTGCCCTCACTATACAATGGGTAATTAAAACCTAAGAGTTAAAATCATTTTTAGCTAATTTGTTAAGTTAAATCCAAGGATTTTTTTTCCAACAAACTGATTTAAGTGATTTAGACCACTCCAGACCACCACCTATGGAATTATTAATTCATTGATCATTATGAAGTCATAGATGGTCTAAGGGATTAACCATTAGTGACCTTATTAGAAGAAAGGGATTGGGTTGCGATTAGTAAAACAATAATTTGGGGTTTACAACGATACGATAAGAGGATTAAACCGTTAGCAAGTATAAGTGTGCTTGAGGTACAATTTGGACCTTAAGTAGGTAAGGAGTGACCCGGCAGGAGGTACAAGTTATGATTGAGAGATACACAAGAAATAGTCGGTCACTAGGGAAGGCAAGGTTCGGTGCTCAATAGATCACCGACACTTGTCTGCCGAGTCAAATTGTTAATCCATCCTAGGATTTTAGAGTAATTAGAGAGCAAGAGGGCAAATAAGAATGGGTAGCCACCAAGAAAAGTAAATATCCTGGAAAGGGGGATTTGGGCTTCAGCCACCATCGCATCCCCTAGTACCGTTGTGAGCCCTTCATCGGGTAACCCTCCGGAAGTCCGGGATTCACCCTAAACTTTTAGGCATAACTAAAAGGTAGACAAGAGTTGTTTAAATAGGAGAACTGGATAGGACAATCCCCGTCCCAAATTTGGGACGGATTAGTATTGACCAAGTAAGGACCGGTTAAGTGTTGCCAGCAGTAGGCTCAGAATAATGGAAGGACGGGTCAAGTCCTGTAAGCGGTAGGCTCGGAATATTAGAAGGATGGGTTAAGTCTTGCGAGTAGTAGGCTCGGAATATTAGAAGGATGGGTTAAGTCCTGCGAGCGGTAGACTCGGAATATTGGAAGGACGGGTTAAGTCCTGCGAGTCATAGGCTCAGAATATTAGAAGGACGGGTTAACTCTTGCGAGTGGTAGGCTTGGAATATTAGAAGGACGGGTTAAGTCCTGCGAGCGGTAGGCTCGGTGTTTCACTTAGAGGCTTTGTTTTACCAAGTAGTATGCGGATACCCTGTGTGTTCTTAGGGGTGTACGTAAGGTCTAGGTTGGGAGGTGTCATACTGGCCTAGGAGTGGAGGACCCAATCCACTGCCCATGTTTGCCTCAACGGGGTGTACTTGAGCGGAGACTCAAAAAGTGGGAAGAGGTGGTGCTTACCAGATAATACGATGATACCTTGTGTGTTCTTATGGGTGTACGTAAGGTCTAGGCTGGAAGATGTATGACATAAGCCTAGAAGTGGACAAGCCCAATCCACTGCCCTATTTGCCTCAACCGGGTACCTGAGTAGACACACTCGAATAGAGGGAACTACAAAAAGGTCTGTACATACAGAGTCGTGTGCGTGAGTTGCATCATTGCATTGCTCAGCGTAGCAAAGTGTGAATCATTGCACAACCAGACCTCATCGTATAAATTAGTATGGGCTCTTTTATACGATGAGTTTACTTCTTGTCAGATCCCTTAGCTTATGTATTTGTGTGTGTATACACATAAGTTAAGGTTATTTTCATAGTTTCTTTAGTTGCTACTTTACTTGCTATAATTTACTTTATAATTGCTCTAGTTTACTTTTCTAGCTGCTTAGTTCTTTTATAACTGCGTGCATATACTCACTTTGACGCTCGTGTGTATACTGCTCGGTTTCATGGTAGCACTTCTTTTATACATGGTAGAACTGCTAGCTAGATTCATTGTCACCTGCTTGATATATGTTACCCCTTGTTGTCCTCCGCTTCTGCCCCCCCCCCCCCCCCCCCCCCCCCCCCGCCCGATGCCTAGGAGCCACTGGGGGAGGGGATGGGGAATTTAGCTGTATTTTGACTAACAGTCGATGGACCACATCATTTTAGGAGTGCTATACTAAAGTAGTAGGACCCCATACAGGAGACAGGTCAAGAAAACGGGACGAAGCAATGCAGCCTCTACCCGTGGTTGCAGTAGCAGCTACAGACCCATGATGACAAGAGTTCAATAGCTTCCGCATAGATATAGAGTGAGAGAGTTGTTTCTTTATTTTGTACATGCACCGGTCATAAGCCTTTTTCTCTCCTTTACTTATTGTACTCATTGGTGGACTTGTCATATTATGATATATATGTGTGTGATTGTGGACTTGGTTTATTTTTACTTAATTTTCTCATTATCTCTTGTTGGCTTGTTGATCGTTCTTGTCGGCAGGATCGGCGTCTTGATGAGGCAGCTAACTCGTGTGTTAGTGTCACCGTAAGGCGGCGGTTTTGGGCATAAGATCTGGGAGCTCTCCATGTGCGGGAGAGGGATCTTACATCAGGCCCTGTTTCCCTGGCCTGGCTGTCCTCCTGTGGGGTATGTTGTTGCTCCACCTATTGTTCGGTGTCCTCCTAAAAATAGTGATGTAGCAATTGTTAGTCACAAAGACTAAGTGCTTCACATCATCTCCCCCGGCGACTCTTAGGTATCGGGCGGAAGGGAGGAAATAGAATACTGCAATATAATCAGTAATATACAATATAGCAGGTGGTAAATAGTTATGACAGTAGATATAACAAGAGTATAAGAGTACATCTAATTTAGCAACATAGTCAGCAATAGAATATAAGCAGAGCACAGTATATAAAGAAACTGAGTTGAACTTAACTTATAAGGATGATCATACAAGCTTATAAGTTAAGGGTCTTTTGCAATAATAATAAGTAACTCATCATATAAAGGTACCCATACAAGTTTATATGATGAGGATCTTTATGCGGTGCAATACAATGAATGTATGTATGATGACTCACCCATGATTTACACACGCACTCTGATTTGCTATGTCGACATAGACTTGTACTTCCCACTTTTTGAGAGTAGCTAACCTCTCAGGCATCACCTGTCGTGGCCAGACGGTGATAGTGGATCAGGCTCTCCACTACTAGGTGGGTATGCACACTACCAGACCTAGGCCTTATGTACGCCTCGACGCTAAGAATGCAACAGCAGAGCACCTTCGTACTGGACATGGAAGGGGTCTTGGGAAGTGAACACCAAGAGCCCATCCCAACCGGTCAATGGCACGAAAGGGGTCCATGGAAGTAAACACAAAGAGCCCAGCCCAACCGGCCAAGATCTATCTTCCAACTCTCGTCGGTGTGATGACCGGAGAGCCCCTAGATCTGCCACATGTAATCCTCAACACAGGATCGTAACCATCGTGTGCCAACACCCGCACTTGCCGTATATCCCAAGTGCCCGAGGCTCCAACAGAGTCCCTTCCATTTTCCAACATACCCTAGGATGTCATCGCATCCTAACTATTAGGTCGAGCCCTCACTACTACCCGAAGGGAGATATCATGACTCTAAGCAGTGGCTACACGTATTAGGGATTTTTCACTCATACGATCCTATGGACTACATGTGTATCTAATTATCACAATGAGAGCGTCAACATTATAAAATTATTCAAGTGTATTATCTGGCCATCCAATTGATATTTTCAATACAGCTCATAGCGATTAGCATTTTGAAATCATTTCACCCATTTCAGCCCCAATCAAATTCAACTCACAATTAGAGTGACGAGACAAATTCTTAACAATTTATAAACCAGGGAAATTCTCAACCATTAATATGACAAGATATATCTCAACGATGATTATAATATCTTAACAATTAAGCATACACGTCTCATAAATATAACAGGGGCGTGTACAGTAATATTACGTTCAAGTCTCTCAATTTCATATGTTTCCGATGACTAATTCAAAAGAAATCCAATTACATCAAAATCTGTACACTTTGAACACAGCTTACGGAAATTGAATTTCCCGGAGCTACAAACCACCAAAGATTATGTGCCACCCCATTTCGAAAAGGTATTTCTAAGGGATACAACTTTCATGTTGAGCACGAGGTCTATATCTAATCCTAACCTATCTAAAATTGGGTTTGAACCCAGTAGAGCAAATCTGGACAGCAAGTTGTCATGTACCTAAATCAGATCATTTTCTGTACAACCATTTTTTATTTCACTTTGTCGGGGCTACAGAGCTCCCCATAAAACCCACAACCACTTGTTGGAAAGGTCTTTCCGAGGGCTACAACTTTAGTGTTGAGCCCAAGACCTGAATGCGGTCGGATCATGCCTAATAATAGGCTTGAAGTATGTCACATGCAGAAAACAGATTCTTGTTCATGTTATAAAATCTACACGGATCTCAAGACAGATGAACAGCGTATGTTCATCTTCTTCCTCCAGCACACGAATATATTATTTCACCTTCTCTCGTCCAATACTCCCTCAATAGAACATCATTCTTCATGAAATCAGTTCCTACCACTTCGTATTGAAGAGAGGACTTGATTGAAGATGTTTTCTCGGCAAACGGCGCCCTAGATTAGAAGTTCTAGCATGGTCTCTTCCTAGAAAACTCCATTAAACTCTCCAAGGTCAAGCTCTTTTGAGCCGACATATCTCCTAAATCAGTTGTAAAGATCTAGCACCAAGGGAGAGGGGGCGGAAGTCACCTGATTTCTGATCATGGTTCTCATTCGTCTTCTTGGCGGCATGGTGGCGGTCGGTCTCGTCCTTAGCCTTGTTCTTCTCAGGAGAAAGGGGCGGCTGGTTAGGATTAATGGAGGAGATGAAGTTCTGAAGTATTCTTGACTTATTTTCCCACGGTGGCTTCTTGTCCAAGTCTAATAAAAGGGATATGATTAATAATAAAATCAAAGTTTGGATGTGACTAGTCAAGCCACGTGGTGCTCTCCCATTGGACCATACTTGATTATAAGACATAAAAATAAGCTTGGACAACTCAGAAATTCCTTATCTGGACGACACACATCTCGATTCATCAAATAAATCAAGAAAGAATCGTACAACATCGACACTCGACAGATTCGTCGAGTGGACTCGACGAATCGTTGAGACCACTCGACGATCTCGACGATTCATTGAGACACTCGATGAATCATCAAGACACTCGAAGGTCTCGACGATTCGTCGAGACACTCGACGGATCATCGAGACACTCGATGGTCTCGACGAATCGTCGAGACACTCGAGGGATCATCGAGACACTCGACGGATCGTCGAGACACTCGACGGATCATCGAGACACTAAACGATTCGTCTAGTCCACTCAACGATTCGTCGAGTCCCCTCGACGATGTTTTGGAGCGATGTTAAATTCGTTCAATGATCAGGCTATCACGTTGCGCCCGCGATTTGGTCCTTCCCTAATTGAAGTTTCTCCAACTTTCCTCCAAAATTCTTATTGTTCGAGACTCAAACTAAACCACCTCAAGTTTTCGGGCTTCCACCGAGCCTGAGACAACTCTCGGCGACACAACGCACTCTCGAGGGGTATAGTTAGAATTGGGACGTTACATAGATAGTCAAGTTGATATTAGTCAAGCTGACATACACTATATCATCTTGAGGTCTCGATGATAGACAATATATTGGTAACCAGTCTCGTCGACATAGACTATATATCGGCTAGACAGTCAAGCCGATATTAGTTAAGTCTAGTCAACATACTAAATATCAATAAACAGATTCATCGATATACATTATATCGGCAGATAGTCTCATCGATATTTTGACTTTGTCGTTAGATAGTCAAGTCGACATAGACCTGCTCATAATCAGTTCAAACATGGCTCTTCACATATATCCAATATAAGTAATGATCATTTTTCCAATTTTCATACGTTATTATGTGCGAACCCATAAGCTCATATTACATTGGTAGTGAGACTAACTATTTGATTACTTTTAGATCACATAAGAACCCAACAGTCCCAACTGAGCCATTCTCAAACAAATTTTATAATTGTAATTGTGTTTTTATAGTTGGACTGAAGAAAATAAGCCCCACCAAAGAGAGTCCTAGGTCTCACGTAAATCACTGTGGTTGAAGTAGATCGTGGAAAGGGTTTTGCGTCCCAAAATATGCGGTGTTCCATTGTTTTTAGCTTAGCGCGACACCAATTTCTACCTGCGACTTTCTTGTTTAAGGCGGCAAATCTCGCAACATGGTGCTGCGGAAAACTACCTCAATGTTGCGATCCAATTAGATACACTCAACTAAAATTAATCTCACAACCAGAGATATCAATTGCTGCCAAAAGTGGATTACAATTCAATTTGAATTCCAATCTAAAGAATAATAAGTTTAACTCATGAAGACCAAGCAACAACCAGATCGATATCAACATCACAACAACTATATAGTAAGTAAATTGATCATAAGAGGTAACTCACCTCTGAACAGATCAATGGAGATTTCCTCTTAAGTTTGCACTTAACGAGGAAGAACAGACAAGCACTTGGTCAAAAGCATAAAAGACCCACCCAACTCCCGCAAGTTATTTAAACTAAAAAAATAACCAACAAAATTACAAAACTACCCTTCCCGCCAATTACTTGTGTAAGTTATGGGATGTCTAAATCACATTAGAGGGGGGTGAATAGGTTATATCCTCTTTTTAGTTTCACGGTGGACTAATTAAAATGATAGCAGATATAAAAAACACAAACACAGAGATTTATAGTGGTTCCCCAATCTTGGGTACGTCCACTTTCCGTCTTCGACATCTAGCAGTGTGCTAGCCTTGGCAACTTCAACTCCAAATCAACTTAGATCAACAGATGATCCTACACTCGGAGATTAGATCTCCTACCTCAGAAACACTAACTAGTTCCCTACCTCAGATCCCGTAGCTCAAGATCCTACACTCAGATTCCACATAAGGAATCCTACAAACTCATATTCACAAGTGAATCCTACAAGGGTGATTATAAGTAGTTGTTATAGACTTTTAGACTCAAAAGAAATTTAGATTTGAAACTTGAGTCTTCTTGAAGCTTGATATATGAAAGTTATAAATTCGGCTTCCTCTCGATCAAAGAACCTCAGATCTGAAATATTTTATCTTCCTCTTGATAGATCGGCTTGTAGAGAATGAGAGGAGAAACTTGATGTATAGAAATGGATATGATCTTTCATCTACTGTTGTAAGAATCTAGCCTTGCTCTAAAATGAAGAACAATATGAATTTGAGCGATTTCTTGAGCAATAACGAGTTTGCGGTTCACAACGTTGCTCTTCTCCAATCGCAATGATTCGTCGAAAACATGCCTTGTCGATATCAAAATAATGAACTAAAAGTATTTACTTGATCGATTCGTTTAGAGATTGAATGTTTGACAATGTCGGTGTTGTACAATCTCGTATTCGTTCAAGTGGGTCCCCGGGACCTAAAATGTCTTTAGGCCTTGCAGTTTTTTGGCGCTAACCCCAGGCAAGAAGGAAGGGGCGAATGGTGGAGGCGGAGGCCTCCCGCTTGCCCAGCCCGTAAGAGGGGCGAGCCGGAGGCGTGCGGCCTCCTGGGCTCACACCCACCCCAGCAAGGGGGGGCTCCTCTCACCCCGCCCCCAGCAGGGGGAGAGCTCCTCTCGCCCCTGCTCCCCGGCAAAGGGGGGGAGGGGCGAGCTCCTCTCGCCCCGCCCCCAGCAGGGGGCGAGCCCCTCTCGCCCCTGCTCCCCTGCAAGGGGGGGGCTCCTCTCGCCCCCCCCCCCCCCCAGCAGGGGGCGATCTCCCTCTCGCCCCTGCTCCCCGGCAAAGGGGGGCGAGCTCCTCTCACCCCGCCCCCAACAGGGGGCACGCCCCTCTTACCCCTGCTCCCCAGCAAGGGGGGGCGAGCTCCTCTCTCCCCGCCCCCAGCAGGGGGGCGAGCTCGTCTCGCCCCCCCCCCCCCCCCATCCCCCAGCAAGCGGGGGCGAGATCCCAGGTGGGGGGTCGAGCTCCTCTCGCCCCCCGCCCCGAGGTGGGGGGGCGAGCTCCTCTCGCCCCCCCCCCCCCCCCCCCCCCGCCCCCAGGTGGGGGGCGAGCTCCTCTCGCCGCCCCCCCCCCCCCCCCCCCCGTCCCCAGCAAGGGGGCGAGATCCCAGGTGGGGGGGCAAGCTCCTCTCGCCCCCGCCCCCAGGTGGGGAGGCAAGCTCCTCTCACCCCCCGCCCCCAGCAAGGGGGGGCAAGCTCCTCTCGCCCCCGCCCCCATGTGGGGAGGCAAGCTCCCCCCCCCCCCCCCCCCCCCCCCGCCCCCAGCAAGGGGGGGGCGAGATCCCAGGTGGGTGGGGGGGGGGGGGGGGGGGGGGGTGAGTTCCTCTCTCCCCCGCACCCAGTGGGGGGGAGCTCCTCTCCCCCCCCCCCCCCCCCCCCCCCCGCCCCCCAGCAAGGAGGGAAAGATCCCAGGTGGGGGGGGGGGGGGGGGGGGGGGGGGCGAGCTCCTCTCGCCCCCCGCCCCCAGCTCTCGCCCCCCCCCCCCCCCCCCCCGCCCCAGCAATGGGGGGGGGGGGGGGGGGCAAGCTCCTCTCGCCCCCCCCCCCCCAGCAGGGGGGCAAGCTCCTCTCGCCCCCCCCCCCCCCCCCCCCCCCCCCCCCCCGCCCACAGCAAGGGGGGTGAGATCCCAGGTGGGGGGGTGAGCTCCTCTCGCCCCTTCCCCCAGCAGGGGGCGAGCTCAGGATGGAGACACCCTTCCAGCTCGCCTCGCCTAGCCCCGAAGAGAGGGGGTGGTCCACGTTTAGCGCCTCGGAACATCGGGATTTGGTTGTTCGCAGGCCAAATCTGAGGGTATCTTGGTAATCTCGTTGGCCAGATTATGGTTATTGCAGACCAAGTTCTAAATCCAATAAATAGGACCAAGGGGGCACCATTTGGAGGGACTTCTCTTTAGGTCTCTCTTTTGGCTATCTCTCTCCCCAAATCTCTTTAGTGGAGGAGGAGAGCCTCCAAAGGGTGCCCAAGCATAGCATTGGCTTGGGAGGGGAAGCGCTCTAAGATCTTCCGGGTGTGTGGTGGGACCTCCTCGCTAAGCCCTTGGCCTTGTTCCTAGTTCCTTAGCATCTAGCCTAGAGTTCTCCCTTGGGTGGAGTAAGTGTTAGGTCGCCTCTCAACTTGTTAAGGGCCCAAATTCCACAGAGACTAAATCTTGTTCTTAAGTCTTGGTTTCAACATTTATGGTGCGGTGAGCGTGGAGAGTGACCAACTCAAGAAACTCTCAAGATGAGCTCCATGGCTGGAGGTGAAGGATCCGACCCAAGCCACTCACAGCCCCCGGTGGTTGGAATGACGTTGGAGATGTTTGAAAATTTCAAGCGGGAGGTCCTGCAGACCTTGTAGCTAACTTTCGCCACGATAGGCGAAGGCAGGAGAGGAAGTGGTCCGGAGGTCTCACCTCAGCAGGCTCGGCTAGCAATCCAGGAAGGAGGTGCCAGTGGGGGGGAGTGGGGAGGCATTCGGCCCCCACTCGCCCAGTACCCTAGGAGGGGGCTAGTGGGGAGGTCCCAGACCTCCACTCGCCCAACCCCAAGGGGACGAGTGGGGAGGTCCCAGACCCCCACTCGCCCAGCCCCAAGGGGGCGAGTGGGGAGGTCCTAGACCCCCACTCGCCCAACCCCAAGGGGGCGAGTGGGGAGGTCCCAAACCCCCACTCGCCCAGCCCCAAGGGGGCGAGTGGGGAGGTCCCAGACCCCTACTCGCCCAGCCCCAAGGGGGCGAGTGGGGAGGTCCCAGACCCCTGCTCGCCCAGCCCCAAGGGGGCGAGTGGGGAGGCAGCCAGCACCCACTCGCCCAGCCCCAAAGGCGGGCTAGCATAGGAAGTGCTTTGTGTGAGCTGATCCTCTCGGCCCCGATTCCAGAGGGGTCCGGAAGGCTAGAGATGTCTCACTACTCCCGCAAGGATGACCCCGTCCTGCACCTGCAGTGGTTTGAGGACATGGTCTCCATCAGGCCCATGTCGGACGCTTTCAAGTGTCGACTCTTCGCGACAACTCTGAAGGAGAAGGCTAGAGATTGGTTCCACCAGCTCCCTTCGGGATCCATCTATGCCTTCAAAGACTTGCGCCGAGTTTTTCTGCTACGCTTCTCGACGTCAAGGAATAGGAAGAAATATGCCGAAGCACTTTTCAAGATCAAGCAAGAGCCAGGGGAGTCACTGCCTCACTATGTTGACCGGTTCCAGGAGGAGGTTCTCCTCACCCAAGAGGTGCCAGGCTACACCCTCCAGCTTGCTTTCATCGTGGGGCTGCAGGGGGGATTCTTCAAGAGGGACCTCAAGAGGAGAGCTCCTTTGTATTTTGAGGAGTTGATGGAAAGGGTGGCGGAAGAAGTTGAGAGTGAGGAGTCCAACCCGGAGTTCGCGAGAAGGTTGGCCAAGCTAAGTGAGCCGGAGGCAAGGCAGCAAGGGGGAGGGTAGGGGCTCCCAAGAGGAAGTTCAACCAAGAGGAGGACAACTTCCAGGGAGAGGGGCCCGACCTCCCAGGGTGGAGGCAGGGACTAAAGGAACCCTCTCTACCACCTCAGCAAACCATGGCGATCGGCTACAGAAGAAGAAGAAATCGTAAGGGAGGAAGAAGGGGAGTTCGGGCGGAGTTACCTTACTGTGACTTCCACGATGAGGAGGGTCACGCGACATCCGCCTGCCCCGAGTTCTTGGAAATGAGGGAGGCAAGGCATCCGAAGTCACAACGTCAGCAACCAGAGGAGGTCGAGGAGGACCATGCCTGGGAGTAGAAGTCCGAGCCCCGGTCTCCATGCTTAGTTTTTTATTTAAATCCATGTAGTATGATGGTTTATTTCCATACTTAGTTTTTCTTGCATGTAACCGGATGACTAATGTAATGAAATTTTTTTTAAGTATTTTCCCCTCGGATGGTTCCGCTGACCTGGCTTTCACTAGCCGGCAAGGCAGGTTGACCTACCGGGTAGGGTAAGTTCTTTTCCCCTCGGACGGTTCCGCTGACCGGGCTCTCTCTAGCCGGCAGGGCAGGTTGACCTCCCAGGAAGGCTAAGTTCTTTTCCCCTCGGATGGTTCCGCTGACCAGGCTCTCTCTAGCCGACAGGGCAGGTTGACCTCCCTGGGAGGGTAAGTTCTTTTCCCCTCGGACGGTTCCGTTGACCGGGCTCTCTCTAGCCGGTAGGGAAGGTTGACCTCCCAGGGAGGGTAAGTTCTTTTCCCCTTGGACGGTTCCGCTGACCGGGCTCTCTCTAGCCAGCAGGGCAGGTTGACCTCCCAGGGAGGCTAGGTTTTCTTCCCCTCTGATGGTTTCGCTGACCGGGCTCTCACTAGCCGGCATGGCAGGTTGACCTCCCAGGGCGGCTAAGTTTTCTTCCCCTTGGATGGTTCCGCTGATCGGGCTCTCACTAGTCGGCAGGGCAGGTTGACCTCCCAGGGAGGCAAAGTTCTTTTCCCCTTGGATGGTTTCGCTGACCGGGCTCTCACTAGCTGGCAGGGCAGGTAGACCTCGCATGGAGGCAAAGTATTCTTCCCCTCGGATGGTTTCGCTGACCGGGCTCTCACTAGCCGGCAGGGCAGGTTGACCTCCCAGGGAGGCTAAGTTTTCTTCCCCTCATATGGTTCCACTGATCGGGCTCTCACTAGCCGGCAGGGCAGGTTGACCTCCCAGGGAGGCAAAGTTCTTTTCCCCTCAGATGGTTCCGCTGGTCGGGCTCTCACTAGCCGGCAGGGCAGGTTGACCTCCCAGGGAGGCAAATTTTCTTCCCCTCTGATGGTTCCGCTGGCCGGGCTCTCACTAGCCAGCAGGGCAGGTTGAGCTCCCAGGGAGGCTAAGTTTTCTTCCCCTCGGATGGTTCAGCTGACCGGTCCCTCACTAGTCGGCAGGGCAGGTTGACCTCCCAGGAAGGCAAAGTTTTTTTTCCCCTCGGATGGTTCCGCTGAACGGGCTCTCTCTAGCTGGTAGGGCAGGTTGACCTCCCAGGGGGGCTAAGAGTTTTTTCCCATTTATGGTGTGGGTTTCGGCACCACTCGCAGAATATATGGGGTTGGACTTTTCTTTCCAAGCCTGTACCTCGCTCGAAAAGAGTCGGGATTGTGTACAACCTCGTATTCATTCGAGTGGGTCCCCGGGACCTAAAATGTCTTTAGGCCCGACAGTTTTTTGCCGTTGACCCCAGGCAAGAAGGAAGGCGCGAACGGTGGAGGCGGAGGCCTCCCGCTCGCCCAGCCCGTAAGAGGGGCGAGCCCGAGGCGTGCGTCCTCCTGGGCTCGCACCCACCCCAGCAAGGGGAGGGCTCCTCTCACCCCAGCTGACCGGGCTCTCACTAGCTGGCAGGGCAGGTTGACCTCCCAGGGAGGCAAAATTTTCTTCCCCTCGGATGGTTCCGCTGACCGGGCTCTCACTAGCCAGCAGGGAAGGTTGACCTCCCAGGGAGGCTAAGTTTTCTTCCCCTCGGATGGTTCAGCTGACCGGGCTCTCACTAGCCGGCAGGGCAGGTTGACCTCCCAGGAAGGCAAAGTTTTTTTCCCCCTCGGATGGTTCCGCTGACCGGGCTCTCTCTAGCCGATAGGGCAGGTTGACCTCCCAGGGGGGCAAAGAGTTTTTTTCCCATTTATGGTGTGGGTTTCGGCACCACTCGCCGAATATATGGGGTTGGACTTTTCTTTCCGAGCTTGTACCTCGCTCGAAAAGAGTCGGGATTGTGTACAACCTCGTATTCATTCGAGTAGGTCCCCGGGACCTAAAATGTCTTTAGCCCCGACAGTTTTTTGCCGCTGACCCCAGGCAAGAAGGAAGGGGCGAACGGTGGAGGGGGAGGCCTCCCGCTCGCCCAGCCCGTAAGACGGGCGAGCCCGAGGCGTGCGGCCTCCTGGGCTCGCACCCACCCCAGCAAGGGGAGGGCTCCTCTCGCCCCGCCCCCAGCAGGGGGCGAGCTCCTCTCACCCCTGCTACCCGGCAAAGGGGGGGCGTGCTCCTCTCGCCCCGCCCCCAACAGGGGGCGAGCCCCTCTCGCCCCTGCTCCCCAGCAAGGGGGGGCGGGCTCCTCTTGCCCCGCCCCCAGCAAAGGGCGAGCTCCTCTCGCCCCTGCTCCCCGGCAGGGGGGGGGGGGGGGGGGGGGGGGGGGGGGGGGGGGGGGGGGGGGGGGGGGGGGGGGGGGGGGGGGGGGGGGGGGGGGGGGGGGGGGGGGGGGGGGGGGGGGGGGGGGGGGGGGGGGGGGGGGGGGGGGGGGGGGGGGGGGGGGGGGGGGGGGGGGGGGGGGGGGGGGGGGGGGGGTGGGGGGGGGGGGGGGGGGGGGGGGGGGGGGGGGGGGGGGGGGGGGGGGGGGGGGGGGGGGGGGGGGGGGGGGGGGGGGGGGGGGGGGGGGGGGGGGGGGGGGGGGGGGG
>JAWHQI010001190.1:0-105851 GCA_033032865.1 Dactylorhiza incarnata
CATATGTTGAAGAACATGAGAACCCCTCAAAAAAACCCCTGCACCAATGGAGGGGGATACAGGTCTGACAAAATGCTGCCTTCACCTCAAATAATAGAAGTTGACCAACAACATCTACCCAGCACAACTCCCACAGTTCTATTGCCTGATTTCCTGTCTCACATGGAAGGCATGTTGAACAGGCAAAGAGAAAAATTTGAGACTTATGTACATCAGGCCGTCACAAGCTGTAGAAATGATCTTTCTGCCATGATAGATGTCCTTCAAAAAGATATTCAGCATATAAATCATCAAAATGCAAATGTGTATCACACATATGCTAATGATGTTGCTGACATAGGGAATGAAATAGTACATATCAATGAAGCAACCTGACTGCTTGGACAGCATCTTAATATAGTGGTGGATAGAATGCACACTCTCAGAGATAATCAACAAGCAATTATTGAGAATCAGGTTGAATCTTTCAATGACTTTGAAGATTGATGAGCAAATCTCACACACCGCTATAGGCGGTAGCTAGACTGCGGCATGAAACAGTAGTGTACTGATCGTTCAAGTAATAATATGAGGAAGTAAATCCCCAAGTATCGAATCTCTCAAGGAACACAGTAAGGTGGAGTTTACTATTGAGGCAGGACTTGAGATTGAAGTCCTTTAGTCGGATGGGTGCGAAAGTGGGTGATTTGGTTTGTGGAAAATAAAGAAAAACAACTATAACTACTCCTATGCAATGCCGCTATGCAATGCTTCGCTTGGCGGGATGGAGACTAGGCAGGCCTTGAGCGCGCTGCTTCGAAAGGGCGGATGGACGAGTAGGCAAATGAAATCGAACTGTGCAGGCCTTGAGCGCGCTACTTCGTTAGGCGAATGGATTACACGGTCCGCTATGCCACGCTTCACTATGCGGATGGAAGAGTAGTCTTACGGAATGAGGGTCGTAAGCACCTCGAAGACAAGCACGGCACTAGCAATTACTAGTGCGGCACACGAACGTGATGGCGGGATGGAGGATGGAATGGGGTGCTCCTCACTTGCATAAACCACACATATCAATTTCACATAGACATGAAATACTAAATATAATAACAAGGTTTAGCAAACATTGTTCATACACCCAAATAATTAAGGAATAACGCACTACAATGTAAAGGAGGTTGAGATTACAACCAAAGCACGGAGACTCATCGGAGGTTCACGGCCGGAATCTAAGGTTGTCAATCCTTGTCCGGGCTTGGGCTCAACTGCCGTCAGGGGTCCGGAAGAGCTGTCACCTTCTTCTATTATACCCGTCTTCTCCGTCAATATTCTTTGGCCATGATCTCACCGGAGAACTTCACAAGTGCAGCACAGAATCCCTCACAATGGAGCTTTGGAGGTGCACGAACAATGGAGGAGGCCTAGAGGATGCTCCGGCTTGAGATTTGCAAGAGAATGGCGGCCAGAGCTCCTCGCGAAGGTGGGCGGCGATGGAGCGGCGAAATGGGCGAAACTGGAGCTCTTGGACGCGGGAAAGAAGATCGATCCTCATTAGGGCTGAATCTGCAGCTTATATAGAAAAACAGTCAGAAATTGGTCACGCACGGTCGAACGCACGACCGTGCGTGGACCGTGCGATAATTAATGATAAAAAATGGTGTGAAGATGAAGTTGCGCCGCCCATGCGTTTTACTCACGCACGGGCAAATCCGCCCGTGCGTCAGAACGCATGGGTAAATTCAGAAAAGCTATAAACAGGAAGAAACAGGCGACCGTGCATTTTACTCACGCACGAGCAATTCCGCCCGTGTGTCAAAACGCACGACCAAACTCAGATCTCCCATTTTCTGCCCAGATGAGAACGCACGACCGCAACCGTCCGTGCATCAAGGAAACGCACGACCGTGCGTTGCACACAATCATGAATTCTGGGGGAAAAACTGGATGATCCGACCACCTGTATACAAGATGAAACAGCTGGGAAAACACCTCCAGCACTGGATAAACACAGAAAAAGAATGGGGAGCACATTGTGCTTGGCCCCAAAAACAAAGCATGCAATTGCACACCACAACGGGACTAAAAGTGCACTTAGTGTGAGAAGAGTGAACACGTGAAATATAAGCATTAATGAACTAAAAATGAAGTGCAAGTGCGTGAAAACTAGCCCAGATGAGTCCAAATATGTGTATATAAATGGGACTCATCACACCCCCAGACTTACCTGTTTGCACGTCCCGAGCAAACAAATCTGGCGGATTATGAAAACGGTAGTTAGTGAAGGGAATTGCAAAATAGGAGTACGGTGCGAAGTATCACACGCATGCAAATAGAAATTCAGTAAAAGCAGATTCTAACTATGCTAACTAATTTACAAAAGTGTTAAAGTGTAAATGAAGATTTAGTTATACTCAGATGGTGAATCATGAAGAATTTGTGCGGTCGTGCCCGATGTGAAAGTAAACAAGCCACTCAGGAGGTTGTTGCAAAAGACCGAAATTCAGGGATAACTTCGCTGAAATCCATCAACGAAGAGAGCCATAAGCTTGCCCGGTTACACTCTCTCCACGGCGCTAGCAAACTCACAAGCTAAATCAATAGGGATTTCAGGTTAAAATAGGGCTTATGTTATGGTATGATATTCAATGATAAACGAGACGGCTACGCAACCCAATTGAGTCAAAAGATATAGCTGTACCAAAATAAGACCAAGAACGATGCTAGTGTGACACACCCCCAGACTTAGCTTGAAAACTGGGTGTGCACACAGCCTACTCCAACAAATACCAACTGAATTGTCTATTAAGCTCAAAGGGATTCTTTTCATTCCAATTCTTTTCAGATTTTTCTTTTAACTTCTTTTTTTCTTTTTCTTTTATCCCCCGGTTGGTTTACAATAATGTGTTCAGCACACAATACACTTTTTCTTTCACATCACAAAGGTTCCAAACATCACACCAAATCAAGAAATATGATATCAGTTAACTCGCTACTTGGTTGCGATAATAGGATAAGTTTTAGGCTTTGGTGATTGAAAGAAGAGCTGAAACAAAGGAGGGGTAGGCACAAATTGGCTTGCAAGGGTAAGCGTGGGTCATGGAAATCAAAGCTCAAACTAGCCAACTAGATGGCCTACATCACGCTCAACTTTGTGAGTCGCTCTCACCTATGCTTCAAGAGTCCCTTGGGGCAAGTTATTAGCCCACGAGAAAGGTAATCCTTCCTTCTGACTCGAGCAACACATAACTAGTGCTTGCCTACACACAACACCGTGCTACCGCCAATTTCATTCACATTCACCAATTGAGTATAATAAATTTAAAACTACGCAAAAACACTAATCGTAAATTAAATGCATAGAAATAATCTAATTTTACTCAAATTTCTACTATAGCATGCGGATGCGACTAGAGCAGTACAAGAGTCAACATCGCACTCTGATTTGCAATCCCTAATCTAACATCCTATTTCACATTCCAAACCAATCTAAGCGTGAACGGAAACACACACACAAGTGAGTGCGCGCTCAAGTGGGTGTAGTGGTGTGTGATGAAGATGAACAAATAAAATAACTGAAATAAAATACTTCTAGCATGCACTAAGATGCGCACGTGCAGTGGGTACAATAAATATCTCTCCCCTAGACTTAAACTAAAAAACCAGCATAAAATATCAACATGAAATTTAAATGAGGGTGATGCGTAAATCTTAGCACACCGCTATAGGCGGTAGTAAGAATGCGGCACGAAACGGCAGTGTACCGATCGTTCAAGTAATATAAAATGGGAATGAATCCCCAAGTATCGATCTCAAAGGAACACGGTAAGGTGGAGTTTATTATCGAGGAAGGACTTGAGATTGAAGTCCTTTCGAGCGGATGGATGCGGAAATGAGGGATTTGGCTTTTAGAAAATAAAAGAAAACAACTACAACTACTCCTATGCAATGCCGCTATGCAGTGCTTCGCTTGGCGGGATGGAGACTAGGCAGGCCTTGAGCACGCTGCGTCGCAAGGGCGGATGGACGAGTAGGCAAACAGAATCGAACTATGCAGGCCTTGAGCGCGCTGCTTCGTTAAGCGGGATGGATTACACGGGCCGCGATGCCACGCTTCGGTAGGCGGATGGAAGAGTAGTCATACGGATGAGGGTCGCAAGCACCTCGTCGACAAGCACGCCACTAGCAATTGCTAGTGTGGCACACGAACGTGACGGCGGGATGGAGGATGGAATGGGGCGCACCTCAAGCAAATCAAATAGTAAAATATTTCACATAGACATGAAATGTATAGAAATGCAAATAAAGTTAAGTGCTGCTTCATCATAATGTTAGCTCTAGCTACATATACATCAATAAGAGAAGAACAAGGCAAGAAATCGACCGAATCCGTCTCGTTGTAGATTCACGGTTGGAATTGCCGGGTTGTCAATCCGCGTCCAAGCTCGGTCCGCAACTACGTCGGGGTAGAGAGAGCTGTCACTACTCTCCAATGAGCCCGTCTTCTTCGTGTCACGATCCGGTAGAGGTTGCAAACTTCCTCTTGCTTGATGGCGATGGCGGCTAAACCTTCCTTGAAGCTCTAGGATGAAGGAGGAGGCCGAGAGGAAGCTCCGGCTCAAGAATGGCGTGAAGAACAAGCCCGGAGCACCTCCCGATGGTGGGCGGCGATGGAGGGGCAAAATCGGGCACTCTGGAGTAGGAAACGGCGGACTGGCGGAAGAAAATGCGGAGCGTTTTTTAACCTAATTCGCGAGCAGGAATATTTATAGGCGCTGGAATAAACAGTGCGCACGATCATTGGCGCACGACCAGTGGTCGTGCGCGCTGGAATCCTGTGATCGTGCGCCTGCCTGGGTGGAGCCTGCAATGTAAGAAATTTATAAAATACCATGTTCGCACGACCAGTGGTGCACGACCGGTGGTCGTGCGCACTATCGTAGGTGGTCGTGCGCACTGGTCGAAACAGAACTCATAAAATTGATGTTAAGTGCGCACGAACAGCGGCGCACGACTGGTGGTCGTGCGCAATATCGTCGGTGGTCGTGCGCACTGTCTGAGACAGAACTCAAAAAATAGGGTTAAGTGCACACGATCAGCGGCGCACGACCAGTGGTCGTGCGCAATAGAAACAGTGATCGTGCGCAGTGTTCCTGTACAGAATTGTACCGGGAACACCCGCATGACTCCTGTTCCAGCACAACCACGAATCCAGCCACTAAAAGTGGCACTTAACAATCCATGAAAACTACTAAAAATGAAGAACATGAAATAACACCAAAAACGGGCCTAGAGGTGCACTTAGCATGGAGTGTCAAATATGAGTGAAAACATGTCTAAAGTGAAGTGCATAGACTAGAAAATTGGCCCAGATGAGTCCATAAATGTGTATATATTTGGGACTCATCACACCCCCAGACTTAACTGTTTGCGCGTCCCGAGCAAACCATCTCTCGCGGACAGGAAAAACATAAGCTGGCGAAGAAATTATCAAGCGGAGTACCATGCGAAGTCGCATGCTCATGTGCGTAGAAGTACAGTAGACAAAATTTCTAATTATACATATTAGTTTATACTTTCTTAGGGGCATATTTATATATTACATTTACTCAAAAAGTGAATCACGGTGAATCATAAGGTCGTACATAGGAAGAAAGTAAACTGAACGCTGAGGCGAGCATTGCCAAAGATCGGGGCTCGGGACAACTCCATTGAAATCCATCAATGTCGGTGACCATAAGCTTGCCTGTTCGCACTCTCTCCACGGCACTGGTTTGACTCAAATGCGTGAATCAATAGGACTTTAGGTTTTAAATGGGGCTTGGGTTTAGGTGAGGTAAACAAATATAAACATGAATGCTTAGAACACAAAAACCCAAATGAGCAAATGCATAACACTATCCAAGTAGCCAAAAAACATGCGGATGCACCACACCCCAGACTTAGACTTAGACGCAGCATGGGTGTGTGCACCGCCTACTCCCAAATATAAATCTCAAAAAGATTTTTTCAATTAAACTTTTCATTTCTTTTTCTTTTTTTCAAATCTTTAGCAATTTCAGCAAATTTTCAAAGATGCAAATCCACATTTTCACATTGTATTTCCACAATCAACACCACCAATTTAAAATTTAAACAAAATGCTTGCATTTTGGGTGTGCGACTAGGATTGGAGTTTAGGCTTTGTTGAACAATAGTGGAGCTGAACCAACAGAATGGGGTAGGCACAACTGGGCTAGCGAGGAAATGATGATAGGAATGGCACAAAGGCTCAACGGGCCAAAATGATGGCCTATATCACATTCACGCAATTGACTAACCGTATACCCATGCTTCAAGAATCGCTTGGGGCAAGTTCTTAGCCACCGAGAAAGATGATCCTTCCTCCCGACTCAGGCAATACAAGGCTAACGAACGCCCACACACATTCCTATGCTACCGTCTGATTCACACAGGATTCACCACTTTTTGAGTAAAGTAAACAATATCTACGCTAATAGAAAAACATAATCTAAAAGCCTAAAAAGAAATTGAATCTACACAAATTTCTAAGCGAGACATGAGCACTCGACTAGGAGCACTACAGGAGTCAACATTTTACTCCGCCTCATAATCCTAAGCCAGCACAGTGATTTTCCAAATCACACGAAAAGAAATGAGTTCGTCTCAAGACATGCCAACAGCTAAGTGCGCGCTCATGTGGGTGATGTGGTGTGCAATGCAATTGAACATAACTAAATATCTGAAATTAAAATACTTCTAGTATGCAAATGAGATGTGCACGTGCAGTGGGTAACATATAGCGGCTCTCCCCAGACTAAATCTAAGCAATAGACATAAATGATGTAACCATGAAAATTGAAAATGAAGTCTAGGGAAAGAGATTACCCAATGCTCAGAAGTGAGCATACCAGAAGACACGTGAAAAACTGAAGCAAACCCGCCATTCAGAATTTGCAATAAGTACCTGCAGGGGTGAGCTCCACAAAAACAGAAGAAAGCAGAAATGCTAAAACTGAATAGAAATTAACTAACTACTCTAACTAGGAAAATGAAAATGCAATAAAAGTAAGATAACTATTGGGGTTACTGTCATCCCAGCACGACTTATTCAGATTTTATACAGTTCTAGCTTATAGGCCTATGAAAAGAAAAGTGGACAGGTAACTGTTCTAATATGCGAGTAGGTAGTGGGTACCTATACGGAGAAAGAACAGTCACGCCTCTACCCGAATATAAATACCTGCTCCTCACAGGTAGAGGGAAAAGAAAGTAAGAAGAGGAGGAGGCCTGGTCCTCACTCATCTCACCAAAACTATCCTTGCCCAGCAAGGTATCATCTCCAGGGAGGCAGTAGGAGGAGAAGGCAATGAGTGGGGCTTCCTCTACGGAGGAGGGATCAACCTCCTCACGTGAGAGGATACACTCATCATTGACTTGAGCAGAATGGTCCAAGTCCTCCTGAAGTACCTGTGAAGACTCAACCTGCACAGGCTTAGATAGAGAAAGGGGATTAAGAGATAAAAAAGAAGAAGAACATGAATAAAAATCAATCAGGGGAGTGATCCCGGTCTCACTCCCGGCAAGATCCAAGGATAGATCGCTATCATCATCGTAAGTATCATGGCGAGGGGAACCCAAGAACTCAAGGGCCTCGGTGGTGAGTTGGACCTCCTCGTCCCATGAGGAAGTGCAAACCTCCTCATCAGAAAGAGTATCCTCCTCCTCCCACTTTGGAGCATCTTCCGAGTCCGAAGCATCACCCCGCTCCTTTACTTTGATAGGATCATAAAGAATGTGTGTAGAAAAATCATGCAAAGAAACTGGAGGAACATCAGAATCAGAAAGTAGAATATCAGGTTCCTCCGCAAAAAGATCTGCTAATGCCTCCCCGATGGAAAGAATACTTTCCAAATCCCACTAAGGAGCGTCTAGGAGCTCCCATTCCTCTCCTTGTTGGCTAACAGATGAGTGATCATCATCACTGGGAGTGAAGCCATACACAGGGAGTGAGGAGTCCATGCACGAGACAAGCTCGGGGGTAAAGGGCACAATTGCCTCCATGGGTAAAGAATGAGCGATAGGGACAATGTTGTCATGAGTGGAGGAGCAGCGGTCAGGATTGAAAAGACTAGGACAGTCCTTCAATTCATGACCCTCTCCTCGACACAACAAGCAAACAATGTTCCTACACTGCCTAGCATTTAACTCATTCATTTGGTCTATATAATAAACCATCTTGTCATTAAAGCTAGGTGAAATATCCCTTGACGACATTTTCAATAATAAAAGCAGGTATAACGAGACTGAAATTCTTTGCAAGAAAATTTACACAAACTAATAAAACTTCTTGGATTAGACTTGCCTAAAACTTTAAAATAAGAGGGAAAGAAATAATAACAAGCAGTAAATAAGTAAAAAAACAAACAAAAATAATAATAAGGCTATACACACTGGAAGAAACTTCATTCTCTCAGCTCTCCCTCTCAAGAAAACTCACACGTCTGTGTTCCCCGGCAACGGCGCCAAAAACTTGATGCGCAAATCTTTGCACACCGCTATAGGCGGTAGTAAGAATGCGGCACGAAATGGCAGTGTACCGATCGTTCAAGTAATATAAAATGGGAATGAATCCCCAAGTATCGATCTCAAATGAACACAGTAAGGTGGAGTTTATTATCGAGGAAGGACTTGAGATTGAAGTCCTTTCGAGCGGATGGATGCGAAAATGGGGGATTATCGAGGAAGGACTTGAGATTGAAGTCTCGTTGTAGATTCACGGTTGGAATCGCCGAGTTGTCAATCCGCGTCCAAGCTCGGTCCGCAACTACGTCCGGGGTAGAGAGAGCTATCACTACTCTCCAATGAGCCCGTCTTCTTCGTGTCACGATCCGGTAGAGGTTGCAAACTTCCTCTTGCTTGATGGCGATGGCGGCTAAACCTTCCTTGAAGCTCTAGGATGAAGGAGGAGGCCGAGAGGAAGCTCCGGCTCAAGAATGGCGTGAAGAACAAGCCCGGAGCACCTCCCGATGGTGGGCGGCGATGGAGGGGCAAAATCGGGCACTCTGGAGTAGGAAATGGCGGACTGGCGGAAGAAAATGCGGAGCATTTTTTAACCTAATTCGCAATATCGTTGGTGGTCGTGCGCACTGTCCGAGACAGAACTCAAAAAATAGGGTTAAGTGCACACGATCAGCGGCGCACGACCAGTGGTCGTGCGCAATAGAAACAGTGATCGTGCGCAGTGTTCCTGTACAGAATTGTACCGGGAACACCCGCACGACTCCTGTTCCAGCACAACCACGAATCCAACCACTAAAAGTGGCACTTAACAATCCATAAAAACTACTAAAAATGAAGAACATGAAATAACACCAAAAACGGTCCTAGAGGTGCACTTAGCATGGAGTGTCAAGTATGAGTGAAAACATGTCTAAAGTGAAGTGCATAGACTAGAAAATCGGCCCAGATGAGTCCATAAATGTGTATATATTTGGGACTCATCAGAGGGCTAGGCGAAGAAAGTACCCAATGCTCAGCAAGTGAGCATGCCAGAAGATTGGCGTGTAAACCAAGACAAAGCTGCAGTATCTGCCATCTAGAAGAATACCTGCAGGGGTGAGGTCCGCAAAAACAAAAGACAATATACAAACATAAAATGAAATACAACTAACTAAACTAATCAAGATGAAATAAGAATTGCAGGAAAAGTAAGATAACTACTGGGGTTATTGTCCTCCCAGCACGACTTATTCAAATTTAAAGCAGTTCTAGCTAATGGGTCTATGAAAAGGAAATGCACAGGTAACTGTTCTAATATGTGTGTCGGTAGAGGGTACCGATACGGCGATAGAACAGTCACGCCTCTACCCGAATAAAAATAATACCTGCTCGTCACAGGTAGAGGGAATAAAAAGTAAGAAGAGGAGGAATCCTCACTCAACTCACCAAAACTGTCCTTGCCCAGCAAGTTGTCGTCTTCATGGAGGTGGCAGGAGGAAAAGGTAATGAGTGGGGGTTCCACTATGGAGGAGGGGTCAACCTCCTCACATAAGAGGTTACGCTCCTCATTGACGTGAGCAAAATGCTCCAAGTGCTCCTGAAGTACCTGTGAAGACTCAACCCACACAGGCTCAGATGAAGAAGAGGGGTCAAGGAATAAAGAAGAGGAGGAACATAATTAAAAATCAATCGGGGGAGTGGTCCCAGTCTCACTCCCAGCAGGATCCAAGGATAGATCGATATCGTCATCGTAAGTATCATAGCGAGGGGAACCCAAGAACTCAAGAGCCTCAGTGGTGAGTTGGACCTCCTCGTCCCATGAGGAAGTGCAAACCTCCTCGTCAGAGAGAGTATCCTCCTCATCCCACCGAGGTGCACCATCGTGTTCAAAGTATTCATTCTGCCCTTCGGGGAAAACAAACTCCTCATCCCACTTTGGAGCATCCTCCGAGTCAAAAGCATCACCCCACTCCTTCACTTCGATAGGATCATAAAGAATGTGTGTAGAAAAATCTTGCAAAGAAACTGGAGGAACAAAAAGATTTAGTTCCTCCGCAAAAAGATCTGCTAAAGCCTCCCCGATGGAGAGAATACTTTCCTCATCCCACTCAGGTGCATCTAGGATCTCCCATTCCTCTCCTTGTTGGCCAACAGATGAGTGATCATCATCACTAGGAGTGAAGCAATACAAAGGGAGTGAGGAGTCCATGCACGAGATAAACTCGGGATAGAGGGCACGATTGCCTCCATGGGTAAAGAATGTGTGATAGGAACAATGTTGTCAAGAGTGGAGGAGCAGCGGTCAGGATTGTAAAGACTAGGACAGTCCTTCAATTCATGACCCTCTCCATGACACAACAAGCAAACAACATTCCTACACTGCCTAGCATTTAACTCCTTCATTTGGTCTATATAATAGACCATCATGTCGTACGTGCCAGGAGAAATTTCTCATGAAGACATTTTCAACAATAAAAGCAGATAAAATGAAACTGAAATTCTTTGCAAGGAAATTTACACAGACAAATAAAACTCCTTGGATTAAACTTTCCTAAATCTTTAAAACAGGAGAGAAAGAAATAATAACAAACAATATATAATTAAAAAGCAAACAAAAATAACAAAGCGGCTATACACACTAAAAGAACTACTATCTCTCGGCTCCCTCTAGAGCAAACTCACACGTCTGTGTTCCCCGGCAACGGCGCCAAAAACTTGATGCGCAAATCTCGCACACCGCTATAGGCGGTAGCTAGACTGCGACACGAAATGGCTGTGTACCGATCGTTCAAGTAATAATATGAGGAAGTAAATCCCCAAGTATCAAATCTCTCAAGGAACACAGTAAGGTGGAGTTTACTAATGAGGCAGGACTGGAGATTGAAGTCCTTTAGTCGGATGGGTGCGAAAGTGGGTGATTTGGTTTGGGAAAATAAAGAAAAACAACTATAACTACTCCTATACAATGTCGCTATGCAATGCTTCGCTTGGAGGGATGGAGACTAGGTAGGCCTTGAGCGTGCTGCTTTGAAAGGGCGGATGGACGAGTAGGCAAATGAAATCGAACTGTGCAGGCCTTGAGCGCGCTGCTTCGTTAGGCCAATGGATTACAGGGGCCGCTATGCCACGCTTCACTAGGCGGATGGAAGAGTAGTCTTACGGAATGAGGGTCGTAAGCACCTCGTCGACAAGCACGCCACTAGCAATTGCTAGTGTGGCACACGAACGTGACGGCGGGATTGAGGATGGAATGGGGCGCTCCTCACTTGCATAAACCACACATATCAATTTCACATAGACATGAAATACTAAATATCATAACATGGTTTAGCAAACATTGTTCATACACCCAAATAATTAAGGAATAATGCACTACAATGTAAAGGAGGTTGAGATTACAACCAAAGCACGGAGACTCATCGGAGGTTCACGGCCGGAATCTAGGGTTGTCAATCCTTGTCCGGGCTCGGGCTCCAACTGCCGTCCGGGGTCCGGAAGAGCTGTCACCTTCTTCTATTATACCCGTCTTCTCCGTCAATCTTCTTTGGCCACGATCTCACCGGAGAACTTCACAATGGAGCTTTGGAGGTGCGCGAACAATGGAGGAGGCCTAGAGGATGCTCCGACTTGAGATTTGCAAGAGAATGGCGGCCGGAGCTCCTCCCGAAGGTGGGCGGCGATGGAGCGGCGAAATGGGAGAAACTGGAGCTCTTGGATGCGGGAAAGAAGATCGATCCTCATTAGTGTGGAATCTGCAACTTATATAGAAAAACAGTCAGAAATTGGTCACGCATGGTCGAAAGCACGACCGTGCGTGGACCGTGCGATAATTAATGATAAAAACTAGCGTGAAGACGAAGCTATGCCGCCCGTGCGATTTACTCACGCACGGGCAAATCCGCCCGTGCGTTAGAACGCATGGGTAAATTCAGAAAAGCTAAAAAATAGGAAGAAACAGGCGACCGTGCGTTTTACTCATGCACGACAATTCCGCCCGTGCGTCAAAACGCACGACCAGACTAAGATCTCCCATTTTCTGCCCAGATGAGAACGCACGACCGCAACCGTCCGTGCGTCAAGGAAACGCACGACTGTGCGTTGCACACAATCATGAATTCTGGGGGAAAACTGGATGATCCGACCACCTGTATACAAGATAAAACAGCTGGGAAAACACCTCCAGCACTGGATAAACACCAGAAAAAGAATGGGGAGCACATTGTGCTTGCCCCCCAACAACAAAGCATGCAATTGCACACCACAACGGGCCTAAAAGTGCACTTAGTGTGAGAAGAGTGAACAAGTGAAATATAAGCATTAATGAACTAAAAATGAAGTGCAAGTGCGTGAAAACTAGCCCAGATGAGTCCAAATATGTGTATATAAATGGGACTCATCAAAGATACAGTGAATACTCTACTTCAAAGAATTTCATCCTCTGCTCAAATTACTTAAGAGTTAGTAAACAATGTTGGTGACACTATACTACACCAATTTCAAGTAACCAAAGATTATCTTTCCAATTCTTTCAATCAAGCCGTCAGGACATCTCAGTGAACTCTTATGGATGCCATTGGCAATCAGAACAATCTATGACTAAACAAATTCAGGCTTCTCAGGCATCCCTCTCCAAAGAACTATTTTCAGAAGCCAGAAAGGGGGAAATGATGTCAAGCCACCATGCCATGTGGCTAGCTAATGAAGTTAGATTCTCCATGAAGCTTGAACCTATTGAATATGGGATTGCCTATCAACATCCAATTCCTGAAGGCAATCTCCCTGCAGAAGCTCCACACAGTGCAATGGCTGAGGCCCCTGAAGAAGAGTATCAAGTGCCTGAGAATTATCAAGAGTATTTTGTGGATGAGCCTGCAAGTGGAAGCAGGCAAATATGGAAAAGCAAAAGGCACTCTGTTGACCCTGAGGAGCAAGAAGCTAAAAGGAGGAGAATGGAAGAGGTTAAGAAAAATCCAAACTTTGAAGAATGGAGCCCTTGCTCTAGAGACATCATTTTTAATACCTAGAATTTATTCCAACAAGGAAAGCATGATAGGGGCACCTTCTACAGCTCAGATTAATGGCACAAATATGAAATGAGTGAAGTTGATAGAAGGGAGTATTGGAACAAGATAAAAAGGGGAGATAAGTCAATACCTGCACATGTAACTCTCAGATATGATCCCAAGCACTTTAATTTAACTACTTTGAAAGGCAAAGGCAGCAATAGAAAGAAGATAAGCAATCAAAGAAGGAAGGACCTTTTGAAAAAGGCAAAGATATTCAAAAGGATTGAAAAGAAGAAGGATTTTAGAAATCAATTGCACACTTCTATGCCTTACATTCATGTATCTGATATATATTGTTAATGTATTGGACTGTCATGAATTAATATATGCAGTGATCATTTGCCAAATTTATTGTCAATTATTATATTTGCTAGTATGGCCTATCTATACTTATAAGTTCTAGCTTCTTCAAATAGGGGAGACTGTTGGGTATTAAGCCTTCAATATCTCTAGATTTGAAGAAGAAACACAAAAATAGATAAGTCTAGTTGTTTTTGATATTGTATTTAAGTTCATGATATGACAGATACAGCAAAGCTATATCACTAGTATATAAACGATAAACTTAATGAAAATCAACCAAGTAAAATATTGTCTCATGACTCAGTAGAGGAATCGTGGATAAAAGTATCATATCGTCGAAACAGTTTCGACGATATCGTCTTGAAAAAAGCACATCGTCTTGAAGGATGAAGAAATCTTGTTGTAGATAAAGCCAAGTTCAGATGACGACAACATTGTCTTGTAGTACGCCTGTCATGGAGAAAGCTAAGTTCATATCTCGACGATATCATCTTGAAGAGAACTAATAGCAGAGAAAGACCAAGTCTAGTTGTTTCGACGACGTCATTGCGAAGAAGAGATATAGCCTTGATGATTCATGACTTGACTCATTAAGTCATGAAGAAGAAATCATGAAGACAAACATGAGTTTAAAGACCTCATATCATCTTGAAGATCAAGACATCATCATTTTGAGGAAAGGATATCAGCTTGAAGAAAAGTCTAAGTCTTATGAAGAGGAATATCTCGACGATATCATCAAGAAGAAGTAATATCGTTGAGATATTACATAAATCCTTGAAGATGGATGTATGTCGACTTAATGGAAGCATACTACTTTGAAGATCGGAGACATATTAAATATAAGGAAGTATCTCGACGATACTGTCTAGAAGAAGTAATCTCATTAAAAAAAAACAGCCAAGTACTGAAGTATAAAGTATATCGACGACATCGTTGTGAAGAATATCTATTGATCAAGACGATATTGTCTTGAAGGAACAATATCATCTTGACAGATTGCAGAGCTGCATTTAATACGCTGACATTTTTGGAAATGAATAATCAGGGTATGCGCACGCCGCCTATCTTGCGCACAAATCAAGGAGTCATAAATAAAATATACTCTGCAGAATATGGTCGTTACACTGTAGTTAAGAAAGAGATTTATTATTTCTATTCTCTGCAAGTTTCAAGAAATGCTAGTAATAATTGCAAAGAATTTCCAATTCTACAAAACATTTTCAAACGAGAAATTGATTATGGAATAATCAATAAGGGGTATTATGCAAGATTGTAGAGGATATTAAAGAAGATAGTTTTATTTATAGGATACACTTTTTGACCAGAACTCTCTCAAGTTTTCACTCTCGAACATATTCTCTGAAGAGAAGAAGTCTTCATTATTGCTGGGCTATGAAGTTCTACAGAAGATTCTGAAGAAAGGTTCATTGATCCATAAAATCCCTGGACTTAGAAGAAGAGGAAGATCTGGTATTCAATTGTTCATTTTTTGAAGTCTTCTCTTCTACAACAACAATTATGTAATACTTTGTAGGGCTCTTTGTGAGTCTGAGTTGGTAGGATCTAGTGATAGATCTGAGTTGGTAGGGTTCTTGGTGAACCTGAGTCTGGTAGGATCTTGCTGAAGATCTGAGTTTGTAGGACTTATAAAGTCTGAGCCATGTAGGGTTCTGTGTGAACTTGAGTTGTAAGATCTTAGTATAGGTAAAAGATCTGAGTTGGAGAAGTTGCTTAGTCTAGCACACTGCTAGATAGGTGGGAGGGACAATGGACTACTTCTAGACATATTCTCTTGTAGGGAACCACTATAAATTATTGTGTGTTTTTGTGTTGCTTTTGTGGTGTTAAAGAATTAATTTAAAGTAGCAAAGAAATTTTGAAAACACCTAATCCCCCCCCCCTTAGGTGTAGATCATTGACCACCCATATCTTTCAATGTGCTTACCCCCAACAACATAGGGCGCAATTGCACACCAAAATGGGCCTAAATAGTGCACTTAGAATGAAAGTGTGTACAAGTAAAATATAAGCAATCATGAACTAAAATTGAAGTGCATGTGCATGAAAATGAACCCAGATGAGTCCGAAAAATACTATATAAATCAGATTCATCAGGCGGCGTTATTTATGTCGTGTTTTTATTGGGTGGCCATGTTTGTCTTATTTCCTGTAGTGTTATTTCCTTGTAGCACTTTCCTTGTTTTTTGTTGATTGTAACCCCATTTTCTTTCGCTTGTAGAGTGCTCTTAGACCCCTATGTTTGAAATAGATGTTAATTGGTCTTCATGCACTCATGCTGAGGTAAAGTTGTTCTCGCTTCGTGTTTCTCTAGATATGGTGATTTGAACAACGGGCAATAGCTGAACCGAACCTACACAATGTTGTTCAACTCGATAGCTTGAGAAAAGCATTGATGTTAGCATGAGAGAGACTGAGTCAGAGTTATCGTGCTTGACCAATAAAATTTTCAAAGAAAATCTCAGATGGAAATACTTGAATTGGTGGAACTGCTCGTGTGACAGTTCACCTAAACATGCCATGAGTTCATGAAGACGTGCGTTTGTGCATACCAACATTTGTGATTGATGTTTGTTAGCCTCATTCTTAGGTAGTAGAAGAAACCTTTGGGTAGACCAACCAACATCATGTTCATATCTAGGTTCAGTTATTCTGAGGCTCAACCTAGCCGAATTGAATGTGCTTGGAACTTCACTATGTTTAAAGTAGTTACACTTTCATTTGATATACAATATATATGGCTTGATTGCCGAAGTGCGGTACCACTGCCCTGGATTCGGCTACAATGGTCGGGGGGTCTGGTGGGATTGTTATATGGTTTGTAGTCAACTCATAACTGGCCCTCGGTTACTACATATTTTGTGGATGGTGCAGGTACTAGAGAGCCGAGCAGGAAATAGAGGTATAAAGCTCAAAGCTGAGCTAGCCCTCAAAGGTTGAAGTGTTGTATAACATTCCAGTATTTTCGGCCTGCGTGCCGAAGTATGTAAACCATGTACAGTATATACAATTTTGTTGAAAAGCATATAAGGCCTTAAGGCCAAAACATTGGTTGTGTGTTCTATCCTAATGATAGTGTGGTCAATCTTGTTAATTAAATAAAATGCTTCCACTGGCTTTAATCTCAGTGGTGCGTAGTTTCAATTGCTAATTTTTTTATGTAATCCTCTGTTTCTCTGTGCGATATGGCGTGGGGTCCTGGGCAGACCTACTGTTATTTTGTTTATTACATTAAGGGTTTTACAAATTTGGTATCAGCTTATTTGACGGTCCATTGTCTTCCGAATTCATTGTCGAATTCTTGTAAGGGTGGAGAGCATGTGTAGTGTGTCACCTTAAAATGATAACATACAATGAATGTATACATATGAATGTAACTACAACAAGCAAAACATGATATTTGTTGATTGTGCAACCTGAGTATTCCTTGTTTGCTACCTTGTTATGATTTTAGTCACTAAATTATGCTCATCACAATTTTAGATGACTAGGAGTGGTGCGGGGCAGTCCCAACCATGTGACTCTACAGGGAGTAGTGTATTTGATGAGGTGCCTACAACCCCTCCTTCTGCTAAAACGATATGTTTGGTTATTGGAGCCATGTTTGCTTTGATCAATGCATAATTAGGAAGGCATATACATCCTCCTACCCTTGTGTTGGAACCTTAGTGTTGATTTGAGTTAGGATCCACCTCAAACATCTAAGTATACATCATAATATATCTTAACTTAGATTTATTATCATTTAGAAAGAAGGCTGCAAATAGAAATATATCATAGGCAGAAATGAAATAATATATATATATATATATAAATAATATACTAAGAAATATATATATATAAGAATAGACTAATTAATATAAAAGAAAATAATATAAGGAAAAATATTATAAGAAAATTAATATAAGAAAATATAAAAGAAATAAAAATTTCATATATTAATTTTTAGTTCAACATTTCGTCGAACGGCGCTCGGCAAATGTCAAACGGCGATCGGCGAACGGGTTTATATAAGCAGCGCTCGACAAATTACTGCATTACAGCTGCGGTCGACGAACTCCGAACACCGCTCGACGAATGGCGAACGCCGCTCGACGAATTCCAGCAGACTTTCAGAAACAGCAATTTTAATTAGCTGGTCGACGAATGGAATGATGAGCTCGACGAAAGTTGAGCTCAGCTCGACTAAATTTAGGCAGAATTATCCTTCTTGCTTAATATGTTGTTAGATTTTATTTCAAGCAATATTTCTTTATTAGATTTTATATATTGCTCTATATATTGTTGTTCTGACATTACAGCTTGCAAGCATTTAATAATATAACCATTGGCAGAAGCATTAATTGCTATAGCCGTTGCAGCAAGCAAAAGAAGGAAAGAGGACAACAACTTTTATATAACAGCAGGCATTATACAACAGAAGATATGCAGCATATTATTATATATAGCAGAACATATTCTGCTCCCTCTAACAATAGAATATATATATAATAAATTGATGTACAGATTAAAAAAGGAGAGATAGAATACATTTTTACATCTTCTGTACAGAAAAAAAAAAGAGAAGAAGAAGAAGAAGAGAAAAAGAAGAACAGGGGCAAAAACAGAGAACAAATTTATCACTTTATCTTGTTCTGTTTTTGCTAAACTCTTCTCTTGCAGATCACATACAACCTGAGACATCAAACACTATCATTTGCTCAGGAATCTAAAACTGCAAGAAGAAGAAGAACAAAGGATTCGGAATCAAAAGAAGGAGCCCCCACAAGCTATTATCAAACTACATCAGACAGGGGGAGCTCTCTTCAACATATTCATCAAGTGTCTTCTTAGGAAAAGAAGAACAATATCTATTTTCTACTTTTCTTTATTTATTTCTCCCTTCTTGTAAAGGGTTATAACTCCCTTCAAAAGTTAACTCCCGGTGACAGGGCACCTTAGCAAAAACCTGCATCTTGGTTAGAGCACCTTATCAACAGCTCACCTGGGGTGTGGACACCTTATCAAAATCACCTTGGTGTGAGGGCACCTTATCAACAACCTCCTAGTGGATTCCTACCAGTGGGTAGAAGAGTAGATGTACCCAGTTGAGGGGAACTACTATATTTCTCTGTGTCATCTGGATTGCTTAATTTCTTTGCTTTTTGTTTTATTTCCTGTGCTGTGTTTATTTCTATGCACTTCTAGTGTTTGTGTTTATTACTCAGCAAACTCATATATATAAATATACATATATCACTTACTTTGAAATTAAAAATTAAGCAAGATCATCATTTAATAAGATAAATAAGAACTAAACCTCCACTCTCACCTTGGGTGGCCTCGTAGTTGGTTGGTGTAGTGCAGCCGATTGCTGGGAGATGAGAGTCTGAAGAGCCAGTAGTGGAAAAATATGTGACGGACCAATAGTTGAAGCACTTTTTGGACTTCTATACTCCATCATTCTCGGGGACAATATCCCCAATTTAAGCTACAGTTTGTCTCTCTAGGATGAAGAGAACCCTGATAGCTATGGAGATGGATGAAGCGAAGAAAATTACTAAAGAAACTTTCCTTTTGAACGGGGAAGCGAGGCTTTGGTGGGAATATGTGAAAATACATAAGTTTGCGGGAAAGGACGTCATTGATATCTCGTGGAGAGAATTCATAGTGATTTTCCTGCAGCGATATGTCCCTTCTGCCCAGTGTCTCGCATTGTTAAACAAATTCCAAAGTCTGACTCAAGGTGATTGTTCTTACTTCCATGAGTTTACTAGGCTTATTCACTATGCTGGAGAGATGCTGGAGGATGATGAGATGAAAATAAACAAGTTTTATGAAAGTCTACGAGATGGCCCGAAGCTTCTCCTAGCAGGCCTAATGTCATTTGGTTTTCTCACCTTGGTTAATAGTGCAAGATCTCTGGAACTAGATATGAAAAGGGTCCAAAGCAAGAAGGACCTAAGTACAAAGAAATATGAGTTCAAGGAGCCAAGCTCTGCAAAGGTTGGGAACCAAAGGTACAAGAAGTCTAGATTTTTGGAGCCAACTCCCTCTATTGTATCGGGAGCGACTACTGAGCAAGGTCTGCTCACTTGTTACACTTGCAGTAAGGTGGGACATTTTTCTCGAGAGTGTCATAGTGGTCTTCTAAAAGAGGATAAAAAGATGGGATATTCTTTTGCGGAGAATGGGAAAGCAACAGACTCGCTGTTACCCAGTAAACTCCAGCGCAACCTAGAGTTTTCTCTCTTTATCAACAAGAAGCCATTCATTAATCGGATCTTCTGACAGGGATTATGCTAATACATTACTATCCGACGAGTGCTCTATTTGATACTGGAGCTTCTAACTCCATTTTATTTAAGGAATTTGTATTGTGTATCGGAGTACCTTCTTTCGCATCTAAAGATAAATTGGATGTAGTGCTGCCAAATGGGTGTTGGATGAGTGCGGATAGGAGTTTTTATGTGAAGGTGCGGATATGAAGTCATGAATTTGACTTGGAAGTGTCAGTGTTGCTGATATCTGAGTTTTATGTGATCTTTGGCATTTACTGGCTCTCGAAACAGCGGGCATGCATCGATTGTAGTCTGAAGGAAGTCACCCTGGGTAAAAACTTTGAATGTGAGACTAACTTTTCTGGTATGCGAGGATCGAGCAAGATACTGATGTCTACTCTCCAAGTCGTCAAGGTGGTTTGGAAAGGTGCGGAGTTATTCTTCGTGTTATTGGAGGCTTCAGACCTTAAGCCCAATTTGAGTGATGTTCCAATCGTATCAGAGTTTGTGGATGTGTTTCCAAAAGATCTCTCTAGATCTCCACCTCAGTGAGATATTTACTTCTCTATTGAGCTGGTGCTAGGTGCAAAACCTCTATTACGCTCACCGTACAGAATTGCGCCAAAGGAGATGGTGGAATTGAAAGTTCAGTTTCATGATCTACTAGGGAAAGCCTATGTATGTCCGAGTTTATCCCCTTGAAGTGCACCAATCCTTTTTGTGAAGGACGGAAGAATGCGTATATGTATAGACTATCGTAAATTGAATAAGCTGGTAGTTATGAATAAATATTTGATTCTGAGAATAAATAATTTGTTTGATCAGCTGGTTGGATCAACTATGTATTCGAAGTTGATCTGAAGTCTGATTACTACTAGTTGAGAATCAGGGAATGTGATATTCCCAAAATGGCATTCAGTACCCATTACGGGAAGTACGAGTTCACGATGATATCGTTCGGCCTAACGAATATGCCATCGGTATTCATGGACTTGATGAACAGAATGTTCATAGAGTCTTTGGACCAGTTTATGATTGTCTTCCTCAACAATATACTAGTGTCTCTCGGTTGAAGGAAGAGCATGCAGATCATATGCAAGCAGAGTTGAGCATCTTGAGTAAGGAAGAACATGCAGATCATATGCAAGCAGAGTTGAGCATCTTGAGTAGGAGTCAGTTCTATGCCAAGTTCTCTAAATGTTATTTTTGGCTACCATCAGTGGCATTCCTAGGTCATGTGGTAAGTGGAGAGGGTATTGCAGTGGATCCGGCGAAGATAGTTGCTATACATGAGTGTCCAATGTTGACTAATGTGGCAGAAGTTTGAAGTTTCTTAGGACATGTCGGATACTACAGGCACTTCGTAGAGAACTTTTCGAGGATATCACTACCTCTCACGACGTTGACTAGGAAGGAGGAGAAGTTTGTTTGGTCGCCGACGTCGGTGTGAGCTTTTTTGGAACTGAAGAGTCGTCTGACCATGATGCCAATTTTGTGTTCACCATGTGGTACAGAATGCTATGATGTCTACAGCTATGCCCCAGGGAGTGGCTTAGGTTGCATTCTTCTTTAATTTGGGAAAGGTTATTACTTATGAATCTCGCAAATTTAAAGTTCATGAGTGGTATTATCCGGTCCTTGACAAGGATTTGGCGGCTATGATATTTGCTCCTATGCTATAACGGCATTACTTATATTGCGTCAAGATTGATATCTTTACAAACCATAAGAGCCTAAAGTATCTGTTAAAATTAGAAGGAGCTGAATATATGACAGATGAGGTGGATGGAGTTCCTTGTGAACTACACCTTCGATATTCATTACACTCTTGGGAAATGAAATATTGTCGCAGATTCATTAATCCAGAGGGTTTTTGCGCACGCAAACTTGATTCAAATGCATGATGAACATCTAATCAGTGACTTGGAGTCCCTTTCGAGTATGTGTGTCGATTGGAAGAAAACTGCTAATGCATGCTTGAACTGGACTGAGGTATAGTGTGACCTTGCAGATTGGATCCATCTATCCATGGAGATTGATGAAAGCATGAAGCGTTATGTGGCAGAGATCGTGGATGGGTCAAATGCAGATTTCTCATTTGACGATGGTCTTCTGTGGAAAGGCAGTCGATTGTGCATCCCAAATTTTGGGAAATCATAGGAGGAGTTGATGCACAAGGTTTATTTTACCATGTAGTCAGTTCACCCGGGGAGCACAAAGATGTATATAGACATGAAGAGGATTTTCTGGTGGGCGGGTTTGAAGAAAAACATAGCCCTCTATGTGGCAAAGTGTCATACTTGCACCCTTGTGAAGTCCGAATGTCAAACACCAGGTGGAATTTTGAAGTCTTTGTCAATTTCGGAATGGTAGTTTGATGATATATTGATGGAATTTGTGCATGGATTGCCAAGATCACAATATGGAATTGACGCCATCTGGGTGATCGTAGACCATTTGACTAAAGTATCTCAATTTATTCTGAACCGGAAGGACAATTCTGTGGAAAAGTTGGCAAAACCTTACGTCGATAACATAGTACGGTTGCAAAGAGCTAGAGTATATCGACAAGAGTAAGAAATTCTACAGCAGAGAGTCAGCGCTAAGAAGCAACAAAAGATACAAAATGCTAACGCGGTAAGTACTATCACTGACACTAAATTCTATAGCAGAGAGCCAGCGCTGAGGAGTAGGTGCTACCACTGGCAATAACAAAGATCAAGACGATCGGCTAGAATACTTACCTATGTCGTGGAGAAATGTTGACGAGATGGCCTGTTGTGGAAATTCTAATGCATCATGGTAAGTACTACCACTGGAAGTAGCTATATTGACTAGAAACCCTAGGTTGTTGACCTGAATATCCTCAATATCGTCAAGAGTTGTCGACTAGAGTATATCGACTAGATGCTAATGTCGGGCGATATTGATACCGCTAGCTGTAGGTATTCCAGTTGATATTACTCAAAGTATCAGCGAGAGTTCAAGTCGATATGCTGATTGCTCAGGATAAGATCATCGTTTAATCTCTAATGCAGCTCCGTAGTGCTACCGCTAGGCGGTGGCTCACGAAAACAGATTTGCAAAATCTGCATTGTGGCCATTCAATCCTTTATGAATTATTATCAAAACTTCCATATGAGTCTAATATAAAAATTGTTGATTTGGATTTTATGAATTTGTGAGATTTGTGGTTGATGTTCTCCAATTCTATATCCCATAAAGGCAAGCGTTACTTATCGTTTATAGTATAGGATACTAAAGGAAATATCAAGGTCGTATTAAACATGGGTCTGTCGAGTACTTCTACTTCGAGATTGCTAACTATTATTTTATCGGAAATAATATTGAAAAAGAGTAATAATTAAAACTAAATAAAAAGAGATCAAAAAGAAAATAAAGAAAACAAAACTTGATTAAAACATGCTTTGAAATGAAAATAAAAGATAAATATTATCGTTCAAATCAATTCCTTGACCATGGAGATTCCTAGCTTATGAACGCACCTCTCTCGAGGAATACGCCCACCTGAGATTAAGTTGATCGTTCGGACTCTCATCCTATAACCGAAACGCCTAATACTCAATTTAACGAGGTGAATCCCACTATAGGATTTGACTCTTATCTAGAAGATTTACGTCATCCTCTCTCGAGGGGTGCGTGCAACTCTTTTTATTCTCGAGTGATTGATTCGTACGCACGAGCCTCTCGGCTAACTAGAATACGAAAATAAATACCGAAATTCATAACCGGCATATGAACTCGATATCATTATTTTATTCGAGAATAAATCGAAAGAGAGATGATACGTAATAAGACGTAGAGATAATTTCAAATCAAAACTTGTAAAAACCAAGAACTACTAAATATTAACTAAAGGAAAAAAGTTAAGAAAAAGATATAAGGAGGGAAGAGGAGATTTGCATAAATTAAAAAAAACTAACATTTCATTACCATAAAAAGAGAACATTACATGAATTGAAAACTAATTTACATTGCATTAAAGTAAATCTAAACTAACTTGCATGAATTAAAGAAGAACATGACATAAAAAGAAAACTACAAAAAAGAAAATACAATAATTAAAAACTAAACCAAAAAATGAAAATAAAGAAAAATTATACAAGAACAGCCCAAATGGGCAGGGGTAGGAGGAGGAATTTATGGAAATGGGCTCCTGAATTTATAGGAGAAAATTTGGGGTTACACGCCCTCAGTCACAGGCATGACCAAGGGCGTGTAATAGTTGTTCTGATCAGCTGGGACAGTGGCATGGAGCTTGCGTGACGACGGGAGAAAGTCTGACATTACACGGGCATGACATTTTGGTCATGGGTGTGACTCAGGATGGCTTCAATTAATGCATCATGAGCTTGAATTCGGCGCGGCAGAGAGCTGGGATCACGCGTGAAAGTAACGGGCGTGACTTGGGTCAACTTCTCGATGCCAGCTCCTCGTCTCGACGGCATCACTGCTGGCAAGATTCTATGTTTACATGCCCTTGGACATGGGCGTGAACATTAGGTCACGGGCATGACCGAGGGCTTGACTTGTTGTAGACTAGCTCAAACACGCGACAACAAATCTGGATTGATCTTATGATTACACACCCTTGGTCACGGGCATGACCTAGAGCGTGTACTGCCAATTTTGAGCAAAACTGCAGAAAATCTGCAAAACTGAAATACAACTATATTTAGAGCAGAAATTGTAAAAGAAATGAAATTTAAACAAAATATTAATAATATTTACAAAATTATATAAAAATTAACTTAAATACGATAATAAAAATATGTACAAATCCTACTTATCAAATACCCCCATACTTAAGCTTTTGTTATTCTAGAGCAAAAGTATGAGAAATATTTATAAGACATTAATAAGGTTTTTTTAATTAAGGCTAAAATTCTATTTAATTCAAAAGTAAGCTAAAAATATAACTTTAAGGATTCAAATAATAAGTCCTAAGTTATAAAAATAATTTGAAAAGAGAGAAGTGTTTAACCAAGTATTCTCAAGTTACTTAACTAGCAAACAAAATTGGAGTAACTAGCAAACAAGTTTAGATTTAAAATTATAAAAAAAAAACATTACTTGAATGAAACATTAAGGAAAAGGTAACCTACTAAAAATTGCTCTCATTATAATTTAACTTAAATCTAGATCAAAGATATTGGTTATGGGGGCACACAAAATTTGGCATAAGAAGAGATTTTGGAAAGGAGGTGATGAATTTTATCATCACACCTTACTTAATTTTTTTTGTATATGTTTAGGAAAATGATGAATTTTATCCTCTCATATTCCATGCCATATAATCTTTTAAAATTCTCTTCTAATAAAATTCCAAAATGTGTATGTTTAGGAGTAATGAATTTATCCTCTTACTCCATGCCATATAATCTTTTAAATGATTTTGGGTGCATATGTTTATGGAATAATAAATTGTATCCTCTTATTCCCATGACATATGATCTTTTACAACACTTTTTTTTATATGTCACAAAAGGGTAGGTTAAAGAAAAAAATTATAGCTTATAAATTAAATTATTTTGAGAGCAAATTATAGTAAATTAAACTTTCCTAAGATTCTAAAAGTATGAGGTAGAAATAATTAAAATCTAAATGTGTTAAGCACAATTACTACAAAATTGAAACTATTTAAAATAAAAGAGAAAAAAGTGCTAAAGAAAATACTCTAACCAAATTAAAATCATAAATTATTTCTTAAAACTAAATCACCTAAAAATTAAAATTAACAAACCATGATAAAATAAAAATTGACAAATTAAAAAGACAAGTACAAATGCTTATAAATAAACTCAAAGAACAAAATTGATTTTGGAAATAAAAAAAACCAAAGTAAGGGCTTATTATATTTTTGTGATTTTTCTAAGTTTTCTTCAAATTTTTTTTTTGAATTTTTTATTTTTATTTTTTATTTTTGATATATATTTTTTTGAAATTATCTTTTTCTTTTTTTTTGATAAGAAATAAATACTAGAAATGCCTAAAAATATATATATTTTTTGTTAATGTTGGACTTCCCGAGGTATACCCCGTGGAGGGTTCTCAACGGTACTAGGAGGTGTGATGGGATGATAGCCCAAACGTCCCTTTCCAAGAAATTAATTTTCTATTTTCTATTTTTTGACGATTTTGTGTTTTCTAATTTTTTTTCAAAAAGCTAATTATTCTTTTTGTAAAATATAACAAAATAGGAAATACACTATGTACAAAAAGAAAATAACTATGTACAAAAAAAATATTTTTGGAATTTTGGGATTTATAAAAAAATTTCAGAAATTTTCCACGATTTTATAATTTAAAAGAAAGGGAAATATACCCCCATACTTAAAATTCAATATTGTCCCCAATGTTGAAAGCTAAGTATGAGGAAGAAAAATAAAATACAAGCACATGATTATGAAAGAAAAAGAACAAGGAGGGGGGAAAGAAGCACGTCCCTTATTTGGATACGGACGACCACCACGATCACCTGCAAAATTATTTTTAAAACAATAATACAAAAAAGAACTAAAACATCAAGGCTACTTATTAATTTTTTTTTTTTTTAATTTTGATAAAACTAATAGTGCTTTCTCTTTTCAAAATATTGACAAATTATCCCCGACAACGGAGCCAAAAACTTGATATAAAAATTGTTGATTTGGATTCTATGAATTTGAGAGATTTGTTGTTGATGTTTTCCAATTCTATATCTGATAAAGGCAAACATACCTTATCGTTTATATTATAGGATACTAAAGAAAATATCAAGGTCGTTTTAAACACAGGCATGTCGAGTAATTCTACTTCGAGATTGCTAACTATTATTTTATCGGAAATAATATTGAAAAAGAGTAATAATTAAAACTAAATAAAAAGAGAACCAAAAGAAAATAAAGAAAACAAAACTTGATTATAACTTGCTTTGAAATGAAAATAAAAGATAAATAGTATCGTTCAAATCTATTACTTGACCGTGGAGATTCCTAGCTTATGAATGCACCTCTCTCAAGGAATACGCCCACCTGAGATTAAGTTGATCGGCGGGACTCTCATCCTATAACCAAAACGCATAATACTTGCTTTAACGAGGTGAATCCCACTATAGGATTTGACTCATATCCAGATGATTTACGTCATCTTTTCTCGTGGGGTGCGTGCAACTCTTTTTATTCTCGAGTGATCAATTTGTACGCACGTGCCTCTCGGCTAACTAGAATATGAAAACAAAAACCGAAATTCATAGCCGACATATGAACTCGTTATCATTATTTTTTTCAAGAATAAATCGAAAGAGAGAAGATATGATAATATGGTGAAGAGATAATTTCAAATCAAAACTTATAAAAACTAAGAACTACTAAATATTAACTAAAGGAATAAATTATGAAAAAGAGATAAGGAGGGAAGAGGAGATTTGCATAATTGAAAAAAAAACTAACATTTCATTACCATAAACAAAGAACATTACATGAATTGAAAACATAATTGCCTAATACTCACTTGATCACTTTTACGCTTGAAGCATATTTGACGCCTAATTTAGAGTGTGAAGTGTCGATACCAAAGTAAAGTGGAGACACCACTATATTCTCCCATTTATTCACTTTTGTGCACTTGGAAAATATGCACAATGCCAGCAACTAATTGCCTCGGTCCGTTTGCGCGACAAAAGCAGGTTGAAATTATCTTTTTAAAAATGTGCTGCTCATGCACGATCATGCATTTTATTTCTTGCACAACCTGGCTGACCTGTGGCGCGAGCACCTTCTCGATGACAACAAGTTCTAGACTGAAAATCATGTTCTGTGCGCGGTCGTTCATTTCTTCTCGCATAGTCGGTTCGACCGTGCATCAAGATAATTGTATGGGCCATCTGCATTTAGACAAATCACACATACATGTGATTTCCTTAGCGCACGAGCACATCAGACCATGCACGAGTTTTTCTTAAAATTTTCTGTTATGTCCTGGGCCTTGCGTTTTCTTCTCACATGGGCGTTTTCGACCGTGCATGAACTAAACACGTGGGCATGTGTAGCCTTAATGTGAATTGACTGATGCGCATAATTTTGACACCGTATTTATTCAAATATTATCCTTCACACATGATCAAATGCACGACCGTGCGCTTGACCATGCGCGCTTTCTAACTCCTATTAAAGTTATTTTTAGCAGATTTGTTTGGGTTTTGTTACGTTGGGGTTTGGCTCCTAAGGGATTATGTCGTCTAAGGTCACCAAGGTCTTCTTCTTCATCCCCTATTTGGAGGGAGATCACTCTAGCAACCCAAGTGGGATCTCCTTCATCATTTCCCAACCACGTTTTAGGAAGATTTCAAGGATCAGCATCCTCCACTGGATATCTTTGAGTCCCGAGCCGCTAAGCATTAGAGGGATAGTCAGGAGAGAAGACCCACTGGTGGAGGTGAGATCTCCATCTGAATCAACACTGGGATGCAACCCAGAGGAGTAGATGGGTGACCATCTTCTTGCAAATCAAGGGGATAGACTCTCTTCTCTCTCGTGCTTAGGGAGTTGTAATGCTGCTTGTTCGCTTGAGTTCTTTGAAATATTTGTTCACCCTTCTGTTAATCTGATCAAAGCATGCATTGCTATTTATGTTGGATTATGTGTGAAGCGGTGAAGGCGACCTACACAAATATTAAATCGCGTTTCCTCTTTCGTAATCAAAACCACAATCACATTCTCCCATTATGAATCTTCTAAATTAACAATCTCAGCACTTAAATAAATCTTATGTACCGTGTGTTCCTTGTGAGATCGATACTTGAGAACTCACTCCCATTTTATATTACTTAAATGATCAATGCAGTTGCCATTTTGTGCCGCAGTCTCGCTCCCGCCTATAGTGGCATGCTAGATTTGCACATCAAGTTTTTGGCGCCGCTTACGGGGAATACACGGAGTTGGGAATATTAGATGTTGAAATTTAAGTTGCGAAGATCTTTCTTCTTTCTTGTTTTTAGTTCATCCTATTTTTTGTAAATTTTGTATGTTGGGTAGGAACCCTACAAATCTTGTTCCATTTGACCCTGAGATAGAACAAACTGATCGCTCTCAACGTCATGCGAATCAAAGAATGATTCTAAATGGGAATGCTTAGCATGAACCAAGGGACAAACCCGATCGGAACCCTCCTAATGCTCATATTAAAGAACAATTTCAAGTTTGCCCGAGGCCGCATATAATGCGTGATTATACCACTTCAACTATTGGGAGTGTGTACCCACTGTTCAGCCTGGCAATTACTAACAATCAATTCGAAATTAAACCAACAATATTAAACATAATTCACAATAATTGCCAATTTGCAGGAGTACCTTGAGAAGTTCCTCATCTACACTTAGCAATCTTCTCTGAAATCTGCATAATGTTTCGTTACGCGGGTATAACCGATGACATGGTCAAGCTTATGTTTTTCCTTTTTCATTAAGGGATAAATCCAAAGCATGGCTACACACAATTACACTGGGAACTGCAGCAAACTTGGGATGCACTCGTTATGCAATTACTAACAATATTCCATCCCGCAAACAAGGTAGTGAGCACAAGGAGTGAGATTGCTACCTTTTGCCAAAATGAGCAGGAATCCCTAACAGAAGCTTGGGAGCGCTTTTACTGATTTTTTGAGGAAATGTCCTCAACATGAAACATAATTGAAATTTTCTATTTCTCTATTGATCCACATCATCATGCTACTATCAACGCAACTGCATGGGGCACACTAATGAAACGCATTCCTAAGGACACATTTGAAATCATTCAGCAAACTGCATCGTATAGATTTTACTGGACAGCGGGAAGGAACTCCACCAAGAGAACCATGGGATTATATGAAATGAGCGCTCCTCCAATCCAGGCTAAAACTGTATCAATCTTGAAGCGTAACACTTTCAACATAGACCCTGTCATGGCTATCTCATGCCAAACTTGTGGGAATTCAGGGCATCATGCATTTGAATCCACACTTGGTGAGTCCTCTACTAATGTATTGAATTCTTGTGTTGATGTGTCAGTGTATTTTGTAGTAAATTAGAACAAGTAAAACCCATACTCCAATACCTACAATCCGGGGTGGCATAACCACCCAAATTTTTGATGGAGGCAAAATGCCCCAGGGCAAAAATGGCAACCCGGTCATGAAATATATGGGTTTGATTAAACTACACCTAGAGGGCGGGTGATTATGTGTTTTCAAAGTTAAATGCTACTTTAAAATCTATCTATCACAGCACAGAAGAAACACAGGAAATACACAAGATTTATATTGGTTCCCTATAAGATAATGTGTCTAGAGGTAGTCCACTATCCCTCCCACCTATCTAGCAATGAGCTAGAATAGGAAACTTCTCCAACTTCTCAGATCACTTCTCAACAGGCAGATCTTACAACTCAGGCTCACAAAGAACCATACCAACAACTCAGACTTTACAAGTCTTACAACAACTCAGATATTCACTAAGATCCTACCAAACTCAGGCTCACAAAGAACCCTATAGGACTCAGTCTCACACAAAACCCTACCAACATAGATCTGTTATAAGATCCTACTAAGGCTCACAAAGAACCTACAGAATAATACAGATGAGTTTTTTGTTGTAGAAGAGAAGGCTTCAAGATAAAAGCATTGACTGATCAAACTTCTTCTCCTTCTTGCAACTGTAAGCCCAAATATCTTTTGAATCACTGAACATTTCTATAGAAACCTCTCTTGACCTTCGCAGCACAGCAATGAAGTCTTCTTCTTGTTAATTATTTTCTATCTCTTCTGTTAGTATGTCTGAGAATTATCGTGAAAGGGAATACTAAGCAACAGGTGATTCTGTAATCGAGAAAGTGTCTCTTTTATACTGCTCTGCAATTTTGCATTAAAGCCCTACTGATGATTCCATAATCAATTTGACCGTTTGAAAAGTTTGATAGAACTGGCATAATATTTTTATCATAAATGACTTGTCATTCTTGGAACATGCAGAATATAGAAGTAATAATATTCTTCATTAAATACTATGCAACAGCTATATTCTGTAGAGAATATATCATTTATTACTCCTTGATTAATTCCTAAGATGAGCGGTGTGCACATTCCCTCAATTTCAATTTCTGAGAAAATCGGTGCATTAAATGCACCTCAGCAGCTGTCACTACGATAAATTTCTTCTAACCGATATTGTCTTGATCATCTCAACGATGTGTAATCTTCTCGACGATATCGTCAACATACTTCTTTATTCAAGACTTTACTTGATATCTCAATGATATTGCTTCTTCTAGACGATATCGTCGAGATGTTTTTTTTTAAATGACTTAGACTTATTCTACGAGTTGATAATCTTTCTTCAATACGATGTCGTCTTGGTCTTCTAGAAGATATAAAGTCTTCAAGCTAATGTTGTCTACATGATCCTTTCTTTAGGACCTAGTGAGTTATCTCGACGATATGTACTCAATCTTCAAGATTATACATCTTCTTCAAGACAATATCATCGAGACATCTGAACATAGCTTTCTCAACGATAAGCTTTCTTCAAGATGATATCGTCGAGACTATTTTGACGATATGTTTCCTTCCTCAACGATTTATCTGTTGAGACATGAGATGATGTTTTACTTAGTGAATTTTCATTACTTTTATAGTCTTGATACTCGTGATGTAGCTTTGATGCATTTATCACAACATAAACTTTAAAATATCATCAAAGACAACTTGGCTAATCGGTACTTGTGTTCCTTCTTCAAATCTTGAAATGTTGAGGGAATAATACCCAACAATCTCCCCCTATTTGAAGAAGCCAGAACTTACAAGTATAGATAGGCCTGACTAATTAATATAATCAGTAAAAATCAATCAAGCATTTAATCACTGCATAAATTGATTAACTATAGTCTTATGCATGAACAATATATTAGATAAAAAAATGTAAAACGTAGAAATGTGCAGGTGATTTCTAGAATCCTTCTTCTTCAATCTGTATGACCCCTTTTTTTCTTTTGAAAACCCGGGTCTTATGCCCAGAACTGCCGCTTTGCGGTGACACCAACACACGGGAAGGTCGCCACTATAAAGCGTCGATCCTGCCGGCCATATCGATCACAGAAGAAGAAAAGTATAAACCAATAAAAAAACGTTCAAGTCCACAATCACATGCTATATATAATAAATGTCCACATGGTATAACTGAAATAACAAGTTACAATAATAAAGGGCTCATGCCATGTACATCATGTCCTCACTACAAGATCACTCGCGAAGCTAACTACTAATCACTTACTGATCCTAAAACTGGTGCTCCTGTGCTAGACTGCCCCGTCTCCATCTACACCGGCCTCTGGTGCGGCAGCATCTCCTCGGTCCCCTAACATGATTAGGTCCACCAATCATTAGTCAAAAGACTAAGCCAATCCCCCACCCCTCCCTCGGTGACTCCTAGGCACTGTGCGGGAAGGAGTAAGTGGAGGACATCAAGGGGTATAAACAATAGCAGGTGACAGGGCATAATCTACAGGGAATATTTCTACAACTACACATATGTATATAGATTATTGAAGCAGTAAGTAAAACAAGGTAAAGAACAAGTAAGGTAAAGTAAGTAAAGACATGTATATAATAGAAAAGTAACCATTGATTTATAGGAATACCCATACAAACCTATAGACCAAGGGGTCATTTAGCAAGGCCTATCGTATAAGAAGTCCCATAACCAACTTATACGATAGGGGTAGGGGTTGAAATGTAATGTGTATGCCATGACATGCAGAGTTATGCAGTTTATGCTATGTTCATACAAGTGCAACTCACACACTTCGACTCTATGCGCACAGACCTTTAGTTCCCCCTTTTTTGAGGTAGCAAGACTCCCAGGATACTCCCGTAGTGGCAAACGGAAGCGGTGGGTTGGGCCTCGCCCACCTCTAGGTTGTTATTCACACTACCTAACCTAGACCTATCGTACGCCTCAACGCAAAATCGCGGAGCATCTACGTACTCTTACTGGTTGGACCACCAGACTTTTATGGCTAAGTGCAAATTCCACACTTGCCGAGTCAACGTATTGACGTCGGTGTGAACGACCATCTAATACCAAAGACCCACCACCTTCATGCACATGCAAACATGTTCTACTATATCCCGAGCCATAAACTCTCCGGGCTAACGGCTCGCCGGACCAACCCGTCCGTACCAACAAGCATTACTGAGTCATAAGCTCACCGGTCTAACTAGTCTGCTGCTTCAACCACCCAGCCTACCGCTCATACAACCAAACCAACTAACCTCCAATAACTACGGGGTGTGGGTGTGCGTATTATTAAGTTAATTTTGTACATCAACTTATCCCTACAATTTATGGTTAACCTTGGACATCCCGAGGATTACCCTGTGAGGGACTCGGTATGGTACTAGGAACCACAATGGGATGACACCCCAAGGCTCCCTTTCCAAGGTACTTAATGTTATTGGTAGCTACCTGTTAGAATACCCTTCTTGTCATTTCTCTTGAATTATCCCTAAGCATTTTATGACAGGCTAAGCGAAAGACGATCTTTCGTCAATCCCGAGCACAACTTTACCCTTAACTCACCAAGCACACCCTCATCTACTAAACTCCTTTTGGTGACCTTCAATCTCTTAAACCTGACCATGTACACCAACTACATGCCACTTCCACTTGGTAGGCACCTAAATATCTAAGTTTCACATTTTTACTATACGCAGACCAAACTAACTATATGAAGCTAATAAGTAGAGGTACTCCAAATATTCACCCACATAACCGAAGATTTTTACTAGAGGGCTACCATGGTATTTTAAAACTAAATCCAGAGAATCATATTTTTCCTCAACATTTTAGAATTTATTTAAATTTCTCCAACATTTGCCAAGTATGAATATGAGTATGAAGTGTAAGGGATTCTTATGACACGACTCTCATAAAATTAGGATAAATCTATCATGCCCAAATAACAGTAAATCCAGAGTGTCATAATTTTACAATCAAGAATTGTCCTCTAATTATAATATTGACTATTTAACCAAAATTAAAAATTAAAGAAGAAACCACCAACAATATTTGTCCAAAAATTATGGGAATATAACCAGACATTTATATTGATCAGAAAAGTTCTCATGCCAAATTTTAGAATTCATAAAGGCATATTAACCACTTAAATAAATATTCCAAATAAATCCTAATATGGGCATGTTGTGAAGTAGCCTACTGATAACAACCTCTAAAAATTATATAAAATTTCACAGAGCTCCCTAGTACTCTGAAATGTCTTAACACCAAGTTGCACATTTTTCCAGAGAGTTTTGGACCCTTAATTATATTTCTTAAGATTAAGGTAAAATAACTGCCTTGTGAATGAAGTGCTTGTTAAATCACCTAATTAATTACACAAAAATTAACAGAGGTCCATCATATGATTATAAAGGCATTACCAAGGTTTCATCACCATCCAAGGCCATTTGATCATGTAAATGTCTCTTATAAGAAATTTCACTAAAGGGTTTATGACCTAATTTAGGGGAAATAACTACTCCCAAAATTCTCTCAAAATTCCCTAGAGTATAATCACACCCCATGAACATATCTCCTAAATTCCATGGCCATTCTAGGGCTTTTGACCACATGGACTTCACAAGGTTCTATATGCACCCCAAGGGGTAAAACTAGGGTCCTAGGGCATATCCACCTCTACACCACCCCATCTTACTCATGAATGTGTTTTAGGTGATCCTAAACCAGTGGCCAAGGTTTCAACTCATGGTGATGAGTTTTGACCACCATACCCCAAGATAAACACCATGCCCTAACTTGACCCAATTTGACCTAACTTGGGTTGACAAATTACCCAATCTAATCAGTGCCAATTGGGCTGAGATTTTTACCAGGTTTATGTGATAACCATAAGAAGTACCCACCAAAATTTGGAAGGCATTGGAGGTCATTTGACCCAATAATTAATTAATATTTGATTTATGAAATTATTTCAAAAACATTGGAAAAATGTTCCCCTAAAATTCCCATCTTTGGGTATGATGTGTGGGTAGGTGGAGATAGCCTAGGTTTCAATTTTCAAGTCAATCCCATAACCCAAACAAGAGTCATTCAAGAAATGGTGGCTGTCCTACACTAGGGACCAGTCCCACCAAATTGGACATACAGGGAGCTACAGAACTTTTTTTGGGGTGAAATTAAATTTAAAATAAAGTAGACTCCAAGGGCTACAACTTTGGTATTGACAACATTTTCATTTGAGGGGTGCTAGTATTTTTAATAATTAAAATTAAATACTGCAGGAAGTATGACAAAAGAGTAGATAGGACTTAGGAAATTCCAAGTCTCTACGTTTGACGAAATTCCAATCTGCGTTCGACGAAAGCTGTTTTGCGTTCGACGAACGCCGTGCTTCAGTTCGAAGAAATCAATTCTCCAGCCAGTTCAGTAGATCATCTCTCCGTTCGATGAACTCCAGATTTAGTTCGACGAACTCCAGATCCAGTTTGACGAATTAATTCAGTTTGACGAATTAATTCAGTTCAACGAATTATTTCTGTTCGACGAACTCCGGGTTCAGTTCGACGAACTCAACTATCAGTTCGGTGAATTAATTCCGTTCGACGAACTCTGGGTTCAGTTCGACGAACTCAACTTTCAATTCGACGCACTCCAGATTGTGTTTGACGAATTAATTCAGTTCGACGAACTCAACTATCAGTTCAAAAATCTCAGGCTACAGCTCAATGAATTTCTTCTACTTAGATCGACAAATTAATGAAATAATGATATAACATAATCATTTAAATCTGCTAATAGCTGATCATGGCAGATCCGACGGCTCCTAGTCATCGTCCCCGTAGGATGGACGGCGTGCGACAGCCCGTCCTGTACTTCTTTGTGGGATGATTTCCCGGCCACCTGTGCCTCTTCCCGGCCAGCCAATGCCACCACCACCTCCGTTGAGGTGGTGGCCAGTGATAGGGGGTGGTTGGACGGCCGGAGGTGGTCGGAATCGAGGTTTAGAGGAGGGGAAAGAGAGCTCGAAATGAGCCCTTTCGGAAGCACGATACGAGCATAATTGAGCTCGGATCAAGCCCCAAATTATGATAAGATCTAGCACTAAGGGAGAGGAGGCGGATCGTACCTGTGTGGGGGTTTGGTGGAGTGAATTCTGGCGAGTCGCCATGGCCGAAGGTGGAGCTTTCGGCGCCATGTCGATCCTAGCTTCTGGTGCTCGATTTCTTTGGGGATGGTGGGGAAACTGATCCTCCCAGAACTCTGAAGGAGTTATAAGGTTCAATTGGGGGAGAGGGAGGGTGTAACTCCTAATTGTCATGAATGCCATTAATGGCCAATTTCGGCCAACTGAAATTTCATAAATACAACCACCTATGTGTCCGTCCAAGGCTGTTAAACTTCTCCAAATTACTGAGGGGGGGGGGGGGGGGGGGGGGAGTACCAAACCATGGGAGATGAAGGGAGGAAGCCTTTGGCCTCCCAAGCCATGAATGACCATATTTCCTCTCTTTCTCTCTCCACCATTTTTTGGGAAAATGGGGTTTCTCTCTCCTAATCATCATTTACAGAAATTGGATGGCTCTTTGAATAATTCTCAGCCTCCTAGACAAATGGGCTACTGCAATTAGGCCTAGTCCAAGTAGATTTGGCTTAATTAGGTCAAAATAGGTCATTTTGACCTAAATATAGCATAATGTTGACTTTGGTCAATTTCACCATTCGAGTTGACCCCAATGGGTGGCTAGTCACCCATTGGCCTCCCTTAAGGTCTAGGTAGGGTCAATTTGACAAGGTGAGGGTCAATTGACCCTTAATAGGCCACTTTCACCAAAATAGGGCTAGGGTTGACTTTGGTCAAAATGGCCAAATTGGTGGACCCGTGATGGGGCTTTTTGGCCCAATAGGTCCCTAGTGAGTTAGGGACACTATGGTGGGGTCAAGGGTCAAGGTGAGGCCCTTAAGTCCAAACCTATGCTTGTTAACTAGAAATTGCTATTTGCAGACCACTGTGGTTTCCTTCTTCCTGGCTTAAGCTAAGTGGTCTCTTCAAGCTTCCTAGGGTTTTGTCATGACTTAGTCATGACAAAACCACTCTAGGGGTCTAGTTGTTTCGGGGATGTTACATAATCATCCTGAACAACTTTTCCTTTCCCAGATGGTCCAGCTTCAGCAAACTTCTGCTTTTGCCTTTAAAAATAGTTATAAGGCTTAAGATGATATCTGAGAGGAGCATGAGCAGGCACTGAAGTATCTCCCATAGTCAATATGGGAGGGTCCTTCAAGGAGACTACCTTCTGGAATGGGATGTTGATAGGCAATCCCATAGTCAATAGGCTCAAGTTCTATAGAGAATCTTACTTCATTGGCTAGTCACATGGCACGATGGTTTGACATTATCTCCCCCTTTCTGGCTTCTAAAAATTTGTATTTAGAGAGAGCTACCTGGGATGCCTGAAGTTGTTTGGATATAAGATTATTCAGATTTCCAATAGCATCCATAAGAGTGCCATGAGATGTTCCGACAGATTGATTCAAGGAATTTGAGAGTTGATCTTGGGTGACTTTAAAATTGATGAAGTAAGGTTTCACCAACATAGTCCACTAGCTCTTGAGAGACCTGAGCAAAAGATGACATTCTTTGAAGTAAAGTATTGATTGCATCTTCAAAGTATTTCAAGGCCACATATTTCTTTAGTATGATGGCCCGCTGATTTTCTCTTAGAGTAGACAGTCTATCAAGCATAATGTTCAGTTGATGTCCAATTATATAAGTAGCATGATTGATATTGGATATTTCAGTTCCTGTATTAGCCACAGCTTTGGCAGCAGTGTGATACACATTTTTGTTTTGGTGATTAAGATGTTGGATGTCTTCTTGCAATACATATATCCTGGCCCACAGTTCATTCTTGCAACTTGTAACAACATTATTTGCATATGCTTCAAAATGTTCTCTTTGTCTATTTAGTAGACCTTCCATTTGGGACAGAAATTCAGTTGATGGGACTGTGGAAACTATGCTGGTTTGAGGATGTTGCTCATCTTCTATCCTTTGAGGTGAAGGTTGCACTGTGAATTGAGCAGTAGACTCCCCTCCATTGTTATAGGGAATTTAGAGGGGTGCTCATATTCTTCTTCTTCTGAATTTAAATACATGTCATCATTGAGAAATTCATTTAGTGATCTGTCAGACTCACCTAGTTCTCCAATAACAGTATGTCCACCACTTGGACTTTTCTCAGATTTTTCAATTTCCACATTCAAAATAGCTTCTTGTTCTAGATTCTCCTCCTCTTGAGGTGTTGGAGCGCTGTCCATAAAAGTTTTATCTTCTCTCAGAGGCTCCCCTCAATAAGAGACAAGGGTTCCTGAGCAGCTACAGGGACTGGGGTAGGGGTTTTTGAAACTTTAGCACTTTGAAGTGAAGACTCACCTACTTCCTTCTTGGTGAACTTCTCCCACTTACTTACTATCTTTACGTCTATCTTTTTGAGATAGTGGAGACGGGTAGATTCTGAATTTTTAAGGTGATGAGGGATGCAATTTTTGTGATACAGAGATAAGATTCTGTCAAGGTTTGGAGATCTTATGTGTTCTTTAATATTTTCAAACACAATGGTCCCCCAGTCAATCCTCTTGTTCAGGATCACTTTGACCATTACTTTAAACATCCCTTTGGATACTCTATCATGTGACCCTGTATTATATAGCAGCACTTTCCAAATTATGTCTATGATTAATATTCCTTGTCCGTTCATAAGCATTCTCTGTAAGCTTCCATAAGGTTTGTTGGCAAAACCACACCATCTCAGTCCTTGAAAGATATCTGCCTCAGTGACTTCTTCTTCATCTTTATTAAATTCAGTGAGTTGTAGGGCTTTGGATAAACTTACTGCAGTTACATTAAGATGTTGTCCAACCACAATAGTGTGAATAGCTTTTTCAGTTTTACTTAAGTCGGTGTTTTCATAAAACACTGAGACGGTAGAGTTTTAGAGACAGGTTGGCTCAGTTAAGATGTACTCTAACTCAGAAGCATATAGAAGGGTTATTACCATGTCCAAATTTGATTCAGTATTTTGAAAACCATCCTTCAAAAGTTCTCCACCAGATGGAATTTTCACTTCAATCATTTTCGGCGCCATTTCTTTAGCAGAGAGTCGTTGGAAGGAAGAAGATGAAAGACGGATTCTAGGGTTTTTGTGTGTGTGTGTGTAATTTCTATACTTACACAATATCTAATATATACAATTATGCATTGGGAAGTCAAAGCGGCGCATACCTTTTGAAATCCTCTCGTATCATTTTGAGAATCCCGAAATAGCGACGCACTAATGATGCTGACGTGTTGTGTGATGTCATTTTGTCGGTATGATTGTGTTTTGTTGTCGAGAGTGTTGTCGAGAGTGTCGTCGATATTTCCTTATTCTTGCCATCAAAATCATTGCAACTTTGTCTTCGAGACTCCATTAATGTTATCTTGACCATAAAGAAGATATTCTTTGTGTAGGCTAGTTTCCTATAGATGACTTTCAGTTATGCCTTATTCAAGCTTTTTCGTTTTCCTATCTTCAAAACTAAAGTTGTTAGACAACTTTAGGGTGGACCTTGTGTGAGATCCAACCCATTATCAAAATATTTCACATCTTTTGATAAATGATATAAGGAATTCAACATGCCAAATTTAAGTACTTAACAACCCCAATTCAATTTGAATTGATTGAACTTTGACTCATCAAGGGGCTTAGTAAAAATATTAGATATCTGCCTTACTGTATTGACATACTCGAGACAGATGACCTCCTTTTCTACTTGCTCCCTAATAAAATGATATCTAATTTTAATATGCTTTATTCTACTATGTGTTACAGGATTTTTAGCAATTGAAATGGCACTTGAGGAATCATAGAAGAGAGGTGTTCTCTTTATCCGCAGATTGTAATCCTCTAATTGGTGTTAAATCTAATTAAATTGTGCACAACAACTACCAGCAGAAATATATTCTGACTCAGCTGTGGAGATAGCAATACTATTTTGCTTTTTGCTACTCCATGGCACAATCCATCTCCCCAAGAACTAACATGTTCATGAAGTACTTTTCCTGTCCTCTTTGCACCCAACAAAGTATGCATCAAAATATCCACACAACTCAAAGTCATCTAACTTAGGATACAAGAGCCTAGGATTTGGAATACTCTTCAGATATCGCAAAATTATTTTCACAGCTGAGTAATGAGATTCTTTGGGGTTAACATGATACCTTGCACAGACACATGTGGAAAATATGATGTCCGCCCTACTAGTAGTGAGGTAGAGCAATGAGCCAATTATGCTTCTATACATGGAATCATTATAGGGTTTCCCTTTTTCATCCTTGTCTAGAGACATATTTGTACACATAGGAGTTCTCATAGGGGTAGATATCTCCATTCCAAATATCTTTATGATGTCCATGGTAAATTTGGTCTGAGAAATGAAAATTCTTTCCTCAGATTGCTTTACTTGGAGACCTAAGAAATACTTGATCTTTCCCACACTGCTCATCTCAAACCTACTTTTAATGAGTTTAGCAAACTTCTTGTAAAGCCTCCCATCTGTTGATCTAAATATGATGTCATCAACATATATTTGAACCAATAAGTTCTGGCCCTTCAACTCTCTCAAGAAAAGAGTCTTATCTATTTTCCCCTTTGAGAACTTATTTTCAAGGAGAAATGTAGACAGTGTCTCATACCAAGCCCTTGGAGCTTGCTTCAAGCCATACAAGGCTTTCTTTAGAAAATAACCATGGTTAGGAAAGGTAGGAAAGATAAAACCTTATTGTTGAGCTACATAGACTTCTTCTTTCAAATCTCCATTTAAAAATGTTGATTTTACATCCATCTGATAGACTTTGAATCCCTTGTATGCAGCATAAGCTAGGAAGAGTCTGGTTGCCTCTATTCTAGCTACATGAGCGAATGTCTTATCAAAGTCTATCCCTTCCTCTTGTCTATAGACTTGTGCCACCAATCTTGCTTTATTCTTGACAATCACTCCAGCTTCATCCATTTATTTCTGTGGACCCAATTTGTTCCAATGATATTATGCCCTTGTGGCTTTGGAACGAGCTTCCAAACCTTGCATCTCTTAAATTGATTGAGCTCTTCTTGCATGGCCATAATCCAGAATTGATCTAGGTTGGCCTCATCAAATTTCTTTGGCTCCAGTTGTGATAGAAAACTGAGGTGCAAGTTCTTATTTAGAGCATTTCTTCTAGTTCTAACTCCATGATTAAGCTCACCAATTATATGATTTGCTGGAGGACTTCATGTCTCATTATTGTAGGCATCACTCTTGATGGTTCTCCTATTTCAGTAACTTCTTCAGCTCCTGCTTCATGATTTTCATTTTGGAGATTTGGTTCTTCAGTAGTCTCTTCTACTATTTATGGAATAGATTCCAGTGTGGATGGCGCATTCTTCTCAATTGTTTCTTTTTCTCTGATTTTGAGGGTCTCTAATCTTGCTCAATTCCTATACTGGATGAACAAGAAGAAGGATTATGCAGCATGCTGCTCTCATCAAAAAACAATATGTACAGATTCCTCAATTGTAAGAGCATTTTTATCGAAGACTCTGTAGGCTTTGCTAGTTTTGCAATATGCTACAAAGATACCTTCATAGCTCTTTGCAGAGAACTTTGTATTGTAATTCTTATTATTTTTCAGCACATAACATTTGCTTCCAAAGATTTTGAAATAAGCTAGTGTTGGCTTATTGCCCTTATCAGCTCATAAGGACTATTATTATGGTTCTTATTGATGAGTTCTCTATTTTATACATGACATGTAGTATTGATTGCCTCAGCCCACATATATTCTGGAAGTGAGGAGTCACTTAGCATGGTCCTGCTAGCTTCAATAAGTGTTCTATTTCTCCTCTCAGCCACCCCATTTTGTTGGGGAGTTCTGGGAGAAGAAAACTGTTGTAGGATACCTTCTTCTTCACAGAATTTAGTCATTGACCCTGACTGAAATTCAGTTCCATAGTCACTTCTGATTTTAACCACAGAGCTGTTTATTTCATTCTAAATTTGTTTGACAAAATTCTTGAATGTACTAAGGGTATTAGACTTGTGTTTTAAAAAGAACACCCAAGAAAACCTAGAGTGATCATCAACAATAATTAGTGTATAAGCCATTCCTCCTAAGCTGTGCACTGTCATAGGACCAAATAAATCCATGTGTAGGAGGTATAAGTACTAGTTAATTGTTTGTTATGTATGATTTTGAATGATGTTCTTGTTTGCTTGCCCATTTGGCATGCATGACAAGGACTCATCTCTAAAAAAAATCAACTTAGGAGCATCCCTTACCAAATTTTCTGTCATTAATTTCTTAAGGGACATATAATTAATGTGGGCTAGTCTCATATGCCACTTTACACAAGCAGATATTCCATCATTTGCCACAAGACATGCAGGTTCATTATTTCTAACGAAATGAAATTCGAGCAAAAATATTGCCACTCCTAGTGCCTGCTAAAATAGATTCTGAATTCTGAGAATCCTTGATCAGGCACTCATCCTTGTGGAAAGCAACAGTATATCCCAAGTCACATAGTTGACTTATGCTAATGATTTTATTTTATAACCCTTTAACATAAGCTACCCTTGTGATAGTGATACTACCATTAGTAATCTTACCATAGCCTTTGACTGCACCTCTATCAGATTCTCGAAATTTGACTTTGGGTCCATCTTCTACAGGTCTAAACTCCTTCAAGAGGCTTCTAGTTCCAGTCATGTGCCTGGAACACCCACTGTCCAAATACCACACAGGAGTCTTGGAGTATTTTGGACATACCTGCAAAATAACTACACTTCCATAGGAACCCATGCTTTCGTGAGTCCTAGGTGCTTGTTAGGAAGGGAACTAAATGGAAGACTAACTGCTTTCTTACTAATTCTCATATGGGGAGAATTTTGGATAGTTGGATTAAACCAACAATCTAAGGCAAAATGCCCTACTTTACAACAACACCAACATACAAATCTATTGTATCTAGATTTTCTTGAGGAGCTTGGTCTGATTGGGTTAAGCTGATGCTTGGCAGCTAACACTCCCTTTTTGGAAACTGACGAACTTTCCACAACATGAGTGTTTCTGAAAGCCTTCATAGGAGGTTTCTTTTAGGAAGTAGATAATGCACTCTTCCCAAGGAAAGTTTGTCTTTTGCTGAGCCAAGTGGAAGGAATCTGAAGACCACTTTTTGTCTCCTTGCTCTCTTTGTGTCCATAGATGCTACTGTGATCATATGAATTTGTGGGTATGATCACTTTTCTAAAGACTTTCTTTCCTTGTGCAGATTTCCCACCGTTTTCAATTTGAGAGTAGCACAAACCTTTCTTATTTGTGTTTGAAAAGCTATCTATAAAAGAAAGAACAATTTGTGGATTGGAATAACTAGCCACAATTCTCCTTTCCTCTAAGAGCATATCCTCTAGCTCTTTGATTCTAATATTCTTATGCTTAATAACTTTAGTCAAAGTGCTAGTGCTCAGTGGAGAGATTGATAATTTTGTCTTATCTTGAGCTAGCTCAGTTACTTTCTCAAGCAGTTCATCTCTCTTGTCACTCAAGGAGATGATCTCTGCTACTTGTGCTTTATAGAGAGCTTTCGCTTTCTTAAGAGCATCAAGCAAGGCACCAAATTTATCAACATAATCAATGTCAACTTCTCTTACTGTTGAAGAGGAGCTGCATCTGAATCTGTGTCAGATATGGTAGGAGAGGCTTTAGGAATTACCTGGTTCTGATGAATTTCATCACACCATTCTTCATCTGAGAAGTCCATAGCTGTTATATGTCTATCTGATTCTAATGAGGAGCATTTAGTGTCACTGTCACTAAGTGTTCTCACTTTCTTTGTCACAAAGATTTTCTCTGGCTTCCTGCTCTTTGAGTGCTTTCTTTCTACACTCTTCTCTTGTATGTGGAATGGACATTCAGGAATAAAATTTCCATGCTTTTTGTTGGGAATCTTGCCCACATGATTCCTGATTTGAAGAAGTCATCATGTCAAGAGTACTTCACTTTGTATTTGATCGTACATCTAGTTCATAATCTCAGGAAAATATAAGTACATATCGTCGAGAAGAACATGCGATATCGTCGACAATGCATGCTTGTCGTTGTAATGATGGGAAGAGCAGCAGCCGCTGAGAAGCAAAGTATTCGTCGACCGCTGAGACATGGCGAGATCGTCGAACGAAGAATGTCGATCGTCGAACGCTGAGACATGGCGAGATCGTCGAACGAAGAATGTTGATCGTCGAACGCTGAGACGTGGCGAGATCATCGAACGAAGAATGGCGATCGTCGAACGAAGGATGACAAGTTTGTCGATCGCAGAAAGCTGTTCGTCGAAGGCAGAGAAGAATCAAAGATTTCGAAGGAAGGAATCTCGTCGAGTAAGCAACATGATTACGACGACATATTGCAAGAAAGAGGATCTCAACGACACAGTCAGAAACGGCATATCATCGTATATGAAGAATCGTCAGGATGTCTCGTATTGTCGAGATACCAGCATCAGAGGCAGAAGAAAGAAGACATGAAGGTCTACCAGAGTTCATGGCATCGACTAAGGCCTGTCGTCGAGATATTATCCATGTCGTAATAACAATGGAAATATCGTCGAGACAGATTCAAATCGTGCGGACGTACTGTCAGCAGTTAATGTCGCCGCCTGATTGTCCAATCAGCGTGTGCACTTAATGAATTGAGGTATTAGCGCGTACTCCAAAAGAAATAAAGATATCAACGTGTGCTAAAAAGGAATGGAGGTCTGACACATAAAGAAACTTTTTAGAAGACCGTTGGGAGACATCGCAGTCTTATAAAAAGGATACATGAGGTTGCCCTAAAAAAAATCTTCAAGAAAGAACTTGCGCACATAGCGAATCGAAAAAACACAAGCGCCGCAAGAAAGAAAGAGAAAAATAAGGAGCAGTCATCTTCATCGACTGCTAAGAAGTCGTTCCTCATCTGGCTAAGAAAAGATTTGAAGAAGAACCGTGCGCTCAAGATCTGATTCAGAACAATCTTCTTCAATCTTAAGGAGCCGATCTTCAACAGGCTAAAGTTGCCAATCTTCATCCGGTAGAAGAAACATTTTATTATTGTATTTTCTTGTAAGGCTTGCGGGCCAAATTGTCTAGCTTGAGGGTTGGAGAGCTGTGAGGCTTGAGGGCCATGGCAGTGCACTTGCGGGTGCGACCTATCGAGCTTGAGGGCTCGGGTGCTGTAGGGGCTTGCAGGCCTAGGCTGTAGGCACAGGACTTGCGGGTCTGTGTTGTGTTGGACTTGAGGGCCTGAGTGTCGAGCTTGCGGGCTCGGGGGCAATAGGGGCTTGCGGGCTTAGGCTGTTGGGACTTGCGGGTCCGTGTTGTAAGGCTTGAGGGCCTGATGATTTTGGCGGGGTTTGCCGAGCCTAGCACACTACTGGGTAGGCGTAGAGGTAATGAGGACTACTCAAGACACCCCGTCTTAAGGAACCTCTATAGATCTTGTGTCGTCTGGTGTGACTTATTTGTGTGTTAATTTTGTGCATTGCTTGAATATTGATAACTCGCACTAATAGATCAAAAAGTACCAAGATCACCTAACACCCCCCCCCCCCTCTAGGTGAACGTTCCATCACCAACAAGTGGTATCAAAGCGAGGTTGATCAAAAGGAGACTTAGCAGTCCGATCTAGATCAGGAACGACTCACCATGGCCGGTGGAGATCCAAATCGCGAAATGAGAGCAATGATGCTTCCCATCTGCACAAAAGAGAATTTCCCCATTTGGAAGGAAAGAGTAAGACTCTTTATGGAGGCAGCTGACCCAAGAATCTACCTGACAATCAAGCAGGGTCCCTTCATCCCTACCACCTCCACTATTGATCCAACCATGCAGGTGATAAAGAAATATGAAGACATGACCAAGGAAGAGCTGGACTTGGCAGGTCTAGACAAGAGGGCACAAAACGTCATCGTAAGTGCCATAGATGACTCAACCCTCCAAAATCTAATTCACTGCAAAATGGCAAAGGAGATGTGGGACTCCTTGATCGTATAGATGGAGGGTAGTGAAGAGGTAAGGGATGACAGGAAATCTCTCCTCAACCAGGAATATGAAGCCTTCAAACAAGGCAAGAATGAAACAATCTCCAACTGCTATGAGACATTTTTCAAGATCGTGAATGGACTGAGAAACTACGACAGAGAGTTCACAAACTCTGATCTAAATGACAAATTTCTCAGATCCCTCACAAAAGAATGGGATATCAAGATATGTGCCATCAGAGAGATGGGCCAACTGGGCAACATGGAGCCCAAGAACCTATACGGGAAGCTGCTGTCTCATGAACTTCAACTTAATACAAGGAAGGCTGAAGAAGAAGAAAGCTCAAAGGTGAGCTCAAGAGAAAGATCGGTGGCTCTAAAGGCTGAGAGCACCAGAAGATTCAAGGGCAAGACCTCTGCTTCTTCGAATAGAACCTGAGAACAGTGAGGAATCAGAAGCCAGCTCCTCTGACTCTGATGATACTGATAGAGAGGTGGCCCTCCTCTCAAAACAATTCAGAAAGCTGCTACACAGAAGGAGGAGGGACAATAGCAGAAGCTCCTCCTCAAGCTCCAGAAGATCTGACTATCGGGACAGATCCAGGGCTCCTAGGGAGGAAAGGTATAAATCCAACTCCAGTAAATATGATTTAAATAATACTGTTTGCTATTCTTGCAGCAAAACAGGTCACATGGCTGCAGACTGCCCCTCCAAGAAAAAGGAGTCAAGGAACCACGAAGAGAGAAGAAGCTCTAGGAGCAAGAGAACCTCTGAAAAGGGGTTAGTGGCAAAGAAGACCAAAACATTGAGTGAATCTGACTCAAGCTCCTCTGGGACTAAGGATGAAGTACTTATTGGACTGATGGCCATCAATGAAGGTAACCAGGATAACAACTCTCCTGGAAAGGTAAAACACAAAACTTCTTTATCTACCTCTGATTCTGGATCAGTGGAAGATTCTTTGCATGATGATGAGGAGGTGTCTGCTACCAACAGCACAGCCTCAAGATCTCAGTATGAAGTTGAATCTGAACTAATAAGGCAATATAAAGTCTTATGGAAAGCCTTCAAAAGCAGTAAGAAACTCCTCAAGGTGCAAACCAAGGAGTTAGAATCCTTGAAGCTTGTCCAATCCAAGCTCCAGGAGACAGCTGGGAAGCTAACTTCTATGAGCAAAGAAGTGGACTAGCTTAAGGAAGCAATAAGGCTTAAGAATGCTGAGTTAGGGCAGAAAAACAAGGCCATTAGGGACCTTGAGGAAATGTTGTTGGCCGAGAAGAAACTTGCTTCCAGCTTCTCAATGCCTAAAATTATCCTGCCAGCAACTGACACCTTCTCTGGACAGTTCAGAGCTGGTATCAGTTTCAATCAGGAGCCAGTCATGGGCAAAGATCCTGAAGCTAGACCCTCTTACAAAAAGGTGATGTTAGCAAGTCCTTCAGCCCACAGACCTGCAGCAACAGCAGACAAGAGAATGGGAAAGGCTGTTCCTACAAAGCCTGCTCCCAAGAAGGTGAACCAAAGAGTGGTGAAGCCAATTCCTCCCCCGGCTCACACACATGAGGTTCACCCTAGATCTGATAGACAAGAAGCCTTCTCTCCTGCTCATCAGCACTATCATCCTACTCAGATGAAGACGCAGAAGAGAAGATATAATAGATATGAGTGTTGGTGCTGTGGGAAAGTATGCCACTTTGCATTGGACTGTTGGTTCAACCCAACTGGGCTCAATGCAAGGAGAGTGCAGAATCCTCCGAGGTTTGCGATTCCATTCTATCACCCTAACAGAAACAAAGGACCCAATCCCTATTGGGTACCTGAGGGGATGTGATTTGTTTTGCAAGTAGATCCAAATGCCAACCAATATCCAATTTGGTATTTGGACACTGGCTGCTCCAGGCATATGACTGGAGTCAGAAAGTATTTGAAAGAATTCATCCCTGTGGAGAATGGACCGACTGTTATCTTTGGAGGTTCAGAAAAGGGAGTGACCAGGGGCTACGACAACATAACTAATGGGTTAGTTACAATCACAAAGGTAGCTTATGTGGAGGGGTTGAGACACAACCTCATAAGCATAAGTCAGCTTTGTGATCTAGGCTTCGTTATTACTTTCCACAAGGACAAGTGTCTAATTATGAAGTCCTCAGATTCTGAGACTACCTTAACTGGCACTCGGAGTGAGAACATTTATTGCTTAAATTTCCTTAATATAAATTCTTCGATGCCCATATGTCTTGTAGTTGATGGCAAAGAGGCTCTATGTGTACAATGGCACAAGAGACTTGCACACATCAATTATAAGACAATAGGCAAGCTTTTCTCACAAAACCTGGTCAGAAATGGACCTGACATTAAGTGCATCAAAGATGGTCCTTGTCAAGCCTGCCAACTTGGAAAACAGACTAGGACTAGCTTTAAAAGCATCTCTAACAAAGAGTCCACAAGGTGCTTATTTTTACTGCACATGGATTTATTTGGTCCCATGTCATTTCATAGCTTAGGAGGGAAGGCATACACCTTGTAGTTGTTGATGACTACTCAAGGTTCACTTGGGTATTCTTCCTCAAAAAGAAATCAGATACCCTCGATATCTTGAAGAATTTTGTCAGGCAGATCCAGAATGAGATGAGTTGTACTGTGGTCAAATTCAAAAGTGACCATGGGACAGAATTTCAATCAGGGGCCATGACAGAATTCTGCCAAGACCTAGGTATCTCCCAAGAATTATCCTCCCCCAGAACTCCTCAACAGAATGGGGTTGCTGAAAGGAACAACAGAACCTTGATAGAGGCTAGCAGGACAATGTTAAGTGACTCCTCATTGCCAGAATACTTCTAGGCAGAGGTTGTCAACACTGCTTGTCATGTGATAAATAGGGTCTCTATCATCAAAAACCACAAGAAAACTCCCTATGAGCTAATGAAGGGCAGAAAACCAACTCTATCATACTTTAGGAACTTTGGTAGCAAATATTATGTCCTTAATAATGGGAAATCCAAACTAACTAAGTTTGCTGAGAAAAGCTGTGAAGGTATTTTTCTTGGATACAGCTCCTACAACCGGGCATACAGAGTATACAACCTCAATACCCAAACAGTGGAAGAATCTGTTCATGTTGTATTTGATGAGACTAGCCTTATCCATAAGGGCTGGTCTAGTTCTCTAGTGAATGCAGGTACAATGGAAAGATTAGAGAAGCTATCCATTAAAGAAAATGCTGACACCTCATTCAACAACAAGAATCAGCCAATGATGGTTGAAATAGAGGTAGAACCTGCAGAAGATACAGAAACGGCAGAAGAATTGCAGCCTGCAGAAGTAGCTCCTGCAGAAATACCCAGAACACTTCCAACTGCCTTAAGACAAGTAAGAGATCATCCCCAAGAGCAGTTAATAGGAAATGTCAACCAAGGGGTGCTGACAAGGAGTAGAGCTGCAAATCAAGCATTGTACTTGAGTTTTCTCTCTCAAATTGAACCCAAGAAATTTGAGGAAGCAAATCAGGATCCATTTTGGATTGCTGCAATGCAGGAGGAATTGAACCAATTTAAAAGATGCAAAGTGTGGAAATTGGTTCCAAGACACCAAGGGCACAACATCATAGGAACCAAATGGGTCTATAGGAACAAGTTGGATGAAAATGGAATCATCACCAAGAATAAAGCAAGACTAGTGGCAAAAGGCTACAGGCAAGAGGAGGGGATAGATTTTGATCAGACATTTGCTCCAGTAGCCAGACTGGAAGCAATAAGACTGTTCCTCACCTATGCAGCATACAAAAGTTTCAAGGTCTACCAAATGGATGTGAAGTCAGCCTTCCTAAATTGTGACCTCAAAGAGGAAGTATATGTAGAGCAGCCTTCAGGTTTTGTTGACTCTACTTATCCTGATTATGTTTACTTTCTTAGAAAAGCACTTTATGGCTTAAAGAAGGCACCTAGGGCCTGGTATGAGACTTTGTCAAGCTTTCTAATTGAGAACAAGTTCTCAAGGGGAAAGATTGATAAGACATTGTTCCTAAGGGAAGTGAAGGGCAAGATCTTGCTACTACAGATCTATGTAAATGACATCATCTTTGGCTCTACAGATAACAATCTCTGTAAAAAGTTTGCCAACTTGATGCAGGGAAAGTTTGAGATGAGTAGTATGAGTGAGCTCAAATACTTCCTAGGTCTCCAAGTGAAACAATCTGAAGATGGGATTTTCATCTCTCAGACCAAATTCACAAGGGAGCTAGTCAAGAAATTTGGATTGGAGAGTGCTTCTTCAATGAAAACTCCAATGGGAACCAATGTGTCTCTGGACAAGGATGAGAAGGGCATACCCTTTGATGAAACCAAGTACAGATGCATGATTGGATCCTTGCTCTATCTAACTGCAAGTAGGCCTGACATAATGTTTGCTACATGTGTCTGTGCTAGATATCAGGTGAATCCTAAGGAACCTCACTATGTCTCTGTCAAGAGAATCTTAAGATACCTAAAGGGTACATCAAATCTTGGCCTATCGTACCCTATGAACAATGAGTGTGAACTGACTGGTTATTAAGATGTAGATTATGCAGGGTGCAAGGAAGATAGAAAGAGTACCTCAGGGACATGCCAATTCCTTGGTGGAAGACTGATTTCCTGGAGCAGTAAGAAGCAGACCATTGTGGCAATCTCTACAGCAGAATCAGAGTATATCTCTGCTGGGAGCTGCTGTGCCCAACTGCTATGGATTCAACATCAACTTGAAGACTACAATCTAAAGATGACCAAAACACCCCTGTTTTATGACTCTTCAAGTGCCATCTCAATTGCTAAGAACCCTGTATCTCACAGCAGGACTAAGCATATTGAGATCAGGTATCACTTCATCAGGGAGCATGTGGAAAATGAAGATATCACCCTTGAATTTGTCCCAACAGACAAACAAGTGGCTGATATATTTACAAAGCCCCTAGATGAAGCTAAGTTTAACTTCTTCAAATTCCAATTGGGAATGTTAAACTTAGAGTAACCCTCAACTTTACTATTTACTAATGCCTTTCTAGATGAGTGGTCAGAAAATCTCACACAACCTTGAAGAATCATGCCTGAGCAAGGGGGAGCTTGTGCTACTCCTTGGTTAGAAAAGCAGAAGGCAAGAAGTCAGAAAGGGGGGGGGGGGGAAATGGTGTTCAAGTGGTGCTCAAGAAGACCTTAAAGGCAGGGGGAGCAAGGAAGAGGCATCAAATCAAGGGGGAGCTACAAGCTTGATGTACTCCAAGAGTTCTGCAAAAGATAAGTTAAATCTTTAAACAGTTTCATCTAAGATTATGATATTTAATCTCAAGTGAAAGTAGGCTTGAATTGAGATTCTGACTTCTTTAAATAGGGGGAGATTGTTGGGAATCTTGCCCACATGATTCCTGATTTGCAGAAGTCATCATGTCAAGAGTACTTCACTTTGTATTTGATCGTACATCTAGTTCATAATCTCAGGAAAATATAAGTACATATCGTCGAGAAGAACTGGCGATATCATCGACAATGCGTGCTTGTCTTCGTAATGACGGGCAGAGCAGCAGCCACTGAGAAGCAAAGTATTTGTCGACCGCTGAGACATGGCGAGATCATCAAACGAAGAATGTCGATCGTCGAACGCTGAGACATGGCGAGATCGTCGAATGAAGAATGCTGATTGTCGAACGCTGAGACGTGGCGAGATCGTCGAAAGAATAATTGCGATCGTCGAACAAAGGATGACAAGTTCGTCGATCACAGAAAGCTGTTCGTCGAATGCAGAGAAGAATCAAAGATATCGAAGGAAGGAATGTCGTCGATTAAACTACATGATTATGACGACATATTGCAAGAAAGAGGATCTCAACGACACAGTCAGAAACGACATATCGTCGTATATGAAGAATCGCCAGGATGTCTCGTATTGTCGAGATACCAGCATCAGAGGCAGAAGAAAGAAGACATGAAGGTCTACCAGAGTTCATGGCATCGACAAAGGACTGTCGTCGAAATATTATCCATGTTGTCATAACAATGGAAATATCATCGAGATAGATTCAAATCGTGCGGACGTACTGTCAGCAGTTAATGCCGCTGCCTGATTGTCCAATCAGCGCGTGCACTTAATGAATCGAGATATTAACGCGTACTCCAAAAGAAATAAAGATATTAGCGCATGCTAAAAAGGAATAAAGGTCTAACACATAAAGAAACTTTTTAAAAGACCGTTGGGAGACATCGCTGTCTTATAAAAAGGATACATGAGGTTGCCCTAAAAAAATCATCAAGAAAGAACTTGCGCACATAGCGAATTGAAAAAACACAAGCGCCGCAAGAAAGAAAGAGAAAAAGAAGGAGCAGTCTTCTTCATCGACTACTAAGAAGCCAATCCTCATTTGGCTAAGAAAAGATTTGAAGAAGAACCGTGCGCTCAAGATCTGATTCAGAACAATCTTCTTCAATCTTAAGGAGGCGATCTTCAACAGGCTAAAGTTGTCGATCTTCATCCGACAGAAGAAACATTTTATTATTGTATTTTCTTGTAAGGTTTGCGGGCCAAATTGTCTAGCTTGAGGGCCGGAGAGTTGTGAGGCTTGAGGGCCAGTGCAGTGCACTTGCGGGTGCGACCTATCGAGCTTGAGGGCTCGGGTGCAGTAGGGGCTTGCGGGCCTAGGCTGTAGGCACAGGACTTGCGGGTCTGTGTTGTGTTGGGCTTGAGGTCCTGAGTGTCGAGCTTGCGGGGTCGGGGGCAGTAGGGGCTTGCGGGCTTAGGCCGTTGGGACTTGCGGATTCGTGTTGTAAGGCTTGAGGGCCTGAAGATTTTGGCGGAGTTTGTCGAGCCTAGCACACTGCTGAGAGGCGTAGAGGGAAAGAGGACTACTCAAGACACACCATCTTGAGGAACCTCTATAGATCTTGTGTCGTCTAGTGTGACTTATCTGTGTGTTAATTTTGTGCATTGCTTGAATATTGATAACTCACACTAATAGATCAAAAAGTACCAAGATCACCTAACACCCCCCCCCCCCCCCCCCCCCCCCCCTCTAGGTGAACATTCCATCCCCAACACTTTTAGCAGATGTAACAAATTATGTTATAAGATATATGTTTTCTAGATTTGGAGTCATACCTATCTGATCTGTGTTTCCTCCCAGACTTATCTTCTTTTCTGAAACTAGAGGGTGAAGCATCATATCTTATGTTCCCTCATCTTCTGTTTCTTAACAGTTTTTTAAACTGCTTGGTGAACAGTGAGAGATCTTCATCAGAGAGTTCTGAGTCGCAGTTTCTTGATGTATCTTCCTCTAAGACATAGACAGGATCCATTGTCTTGTGCTTTTTGGAAGCTTCATCTTTAAAGGACACTCCTTATTCTCTATTGTAAGCATTGGAGCTTTCATCTCCAGCCTTTCTAGTATTCAGCTGCAACTCATATGATATGAGCATGCCATGTAGCTGTCGAGGCTCTATTGCTCCCAAATTGCCAACTTCCCTTATGGCACACAGTTTCATGTCCCATTCTTTATTCAGAGATCTCAGGAATTTGGCATTTAGCTCAAAATTAGTGAACTCTCTTTCATAGGTTCTGAGCCATTGACAATCCTGAAAAGTTTTCATAGCAAGCAGCTATGTCATTCTTATTGTCTTTCCTGAAGGATTCATATTCATGATTTCGAAGGGATTTTCTATCATCGCTGACCTCTTCAGTTCCTTCCATGTATACAACCAAGGAATCACACATTTTCTTTGCTGTTTTACAATGAATTAGATTATGAAATGTTGAATCATCAATTGCTTATACAATGATGTTCTTAGCCCTTTTTCCATGGGGACCAAGGATACTTCATCCTTGGTGAACTGGGATAGGGTTTTAGGTGTAGGAGTTGTTATTGGGTCCACATGGATGTTCAGGGGAACATAGGGTCCCTCTTCAACTGCCAAAGAGACTCTAGGGTCCGAAGCTTCCATTTACAACTTGATTCTCTGTTTCCAGATAACAAACTTCTCCTTGGTGCGGATGGGCAGCTTCATTGATCTCATTTCCTTATGATGCTCACCAGCCATTAATTTATCAAAACCCACTAAACTTGTAGATCTTATTCTAAGTTGTTAAGCATTTGAACCAAACCTTCCCTGATACCAATTTAAAGAAATGGGTTTGATTAAACTACACCTAGAGTGGGGGTGATTAGGTGTTTACAAAGTTAAATGCTTCTTTAAAATCTATCTATCAAAGCACAGAAGCAACATAGAAAACACAAAGGATTTTTAGTGGTTCCCTACAAGACAATTTGTCTAGAGGAAGTCCACTGTCCCTCCCACCTATCTAGAAATAAGCTATACTAGGGAACTTCTTTAACTTCTCAGATCTCTTCTCAATAGGCAGATCTTACAACTCAGACTCACAAAGAACCCTACAAATAACTCAGACATTACAAGTCTTACAACAACTCAGATATTCATCAAGATCCTACCAAACGCAGGCTCACAAAGAACCCTACAGAACTCAGGCTCACACAAAACCCTACTAACTCAGATCTGTTACAAGATCCTACATGCTCAGGCTCACAAAAAACCCTACAGAATAATATTGATGTGTTTGTTGTTGTAGAAGAGAAGGCTTCAAGATAAAAGCTTTGACTGATCAGACTTCTTCTCCTTCATGCAACTGTAAGCCCAAAGATCTTGTGAATCACTAAACCTTTCTATAGAATCTTCTCTTGACCTTCACAACACAGTAATGAAGTTTTCTTCTTGTAATCGAGAAAGTGTCTTCTTTATATTGCTCTGCAACTTGGCATTAAAGCCCTTATTGATTATTCCATATTCAATTTGGCAGTTTGAAAAGTTTGACAGAATTGGCATAATATTTTATCATAAATGACTTGTTGTTCTTGGAACTTGCAGAATATAGAAGTAATAATATTCTTCATTAAATACTGTGTAGCGGCTATATTCTGTAGAAAATATATCATTTATTACTCCTTGATTATTGCCCAAGATGAGCGGCGTGCACATTCCCTGCATTTCAATTTCCGAGAAAATCGGCGCATTAAATGCTCCTCAGCATCTGTCACGATGATTAATTTCATCTAATCGATATCGTCTTGATCATCTCAACAACGTGTAATCTTCTCGACGTTATCGTCAACATACGTCTTTCTTAAAGACTTTACTTGATATCTCAATGATATTGCTTCTTCTAGACGATATCGCCGAGATGTTTCTTTTTATATGACTTAGACTTATTCTTCGAGTTGATAATCTTTCTTCAAGACAATACCATCTTAATCTTCTAGACGATATAAATTTTTCTAGTCGATGTTGTCTACATGATCCTTTCTTCAGGGCCTAATGAGTTATCATGACGATATGTCTTCAATTTTTTAGACTATACATCTTCTTCTAGACGATATCATCGAGAAATCTAATCTTAGCTTTCTCAACGATAAGATTTCGTCAAGACGATTTCTTCGAGACTGTCTCGACGATATGTTTCCTTTCTCAATGATTTATCAGCTGAGACTTGAGACGATATTTTACTTTGTGAGTTTTCATTACTCTTAGAGTCTTGATACTAGTGATGTAGCTTTGATGCATTTATCACAACATAAACTTAAACATATCATCAAAGACAACTTGGCTTATCTGTACTTGTGTTCCTTCTTCAAATCTAGAAACATTGAGGGCATAATACCCAACAAGTCAGCATCAGTACGAAGGGCAAAGTTCTGGTGGACAACAATGGCCACCACAATTCAACAACCAACCACAGCCTACTCTAAATGCACCAAAGAAGACTAACCTCGAGAAATTGATGAGGGAATTTGTGGACATGGCGTCCACAAATTCCTCATTTAGGCCACCTTCTGCAAATAGGTGGCCTCAATGAGGAATTTGGAAACACAAATGGGGCAGCTGTCCCATGTCTTGACTGAACATGGTCAAGGCTCCCTTCCTAGCTACATGAAGAAAAACCCAAAGGAGCAAGGGACATCGGAGCATCGTGCAATGTTATAGCTTTGCAAGACATTGAAAAATAAAATTTTACACTGAATCATAATTACCGGTTGTCAGTCCTTCTAATCAACGGGGAACCCATTGAAACTGAAGGAAAATCTACAGATATTCCAGTGTTATTAAGTGGTGATATAGTAGTTATAAAATTTCAAATAATGGGGCCCATGGAGAACGACTCTCCACATTTTTTTGGTACCCCATTTTTGATAACTCAGGGAGCTATATTTAATATTTCCAATGGTAGTGTGACCACAACACCTAAGAAAACACTGTCAAATTATGTCATCAACTCCTACGGAATTAGAGGAAATTGAGCATATATCTATCGTATATGATATTCCCACTAATGATAAATGTGAGTGTGTTGGGGAAATGATTTCTCTTAACCCCTAGAAATAAGTTGAATATGAATTCTAAGAAAGAAAAACAAGGTTAAGTAAATATGCGTCAAATACTATTCAACGCAACGTCGAAATGAAGTCGACGTTTCTTTCAGATTGAGTCGAAATAACTTTAGGAAGATTTCGACGTATGTGTTGTCGACGCTACTCTGATTTCTAGTCGACACATACGGAGAAGTCGACGCACCTTAGTCGACGCACCTTCCTTATTCTTTTCTCGACGTCCAGCCAAGAAGAACTCGACGTTTACGTCGAGTGGTAATCGACGCACGTCGATTTATATGACAGATTTATATATGCGCCAGATCTCTTTCCTTCTTTCAGTAGATCTGATTTGTATGGAATAAATGTCAATATTTTATAGCCGTTCTGAATCATTCTTTCCTTATATCTGATTCTTGGCTAATTTGATTAAACTTATTTGGACATTATTTGAAATCAGAATTAGTTCTTTCCTTCTACAGAAATAAATATTATGGAAACATTTTCATCTTTCTATTTCTCTGACTGCTAATTGATTATCCTCCTATAGTATTATTTTGAATTAACAGAGCTATAAATAAAGAGGAGGTCGGCATAAAAAGAAGAACAAGTGATTCACCATTTTACATTCGAAAAAGAGGAAGAGCTCCCAAGTATAGAGAGAAAATTGAGAAATTGTTCTGCAGCAATATTCAAGCACTTCTTCTTCTCCTGCTTCTGAAGACATTCTACTGCAAGTTCTGATAGCTCTCACAAAGAGAGAAAAGCTACAAATCTTCTTCTCTCTATAGAAGAAAGATTTAATTCACTTCTTGTACTTCCAATCTTCTTGCTAGGAAGAAGATTCATTCTTGTTCTTATTTCTTTCTTCTTTCTTATTCTTACTTAAATATTGTAAAAGAGTTTTTAGAATCTCTCTTCAAAAAATTCAGTGTACTGGTTCTAAGAGTCTCCTTGTCAAAAGACTCAGGGTGGTTCTAAGAGTCTCCTTGTCAAAAGACTCAGGGTGGTTCTAAGAGTCTCCTTGTCAAAAGACTCAGGGTGGTTCTAAGAGTCTCCTTATCAAAAGACTCAGTGGAAGATAGTGAATTCCTACCAAGGGGGTAGAAGAGTGGACTACCCAAAGTTTGGGGAACCACTATATTTTCTTGTGTTGTGCTGTGATTTCTTTTCTTGCATTTACTTCATTTGTTTAATTCTTGTTGGTGTGTGGGAAGCTTTAATCTGTGATCATACACATATATATATATATTAACTTTGCACAAAATATTTTTAATCTCTATTCACCCCCCCCCCCCCCCCCCCCCTCTAGAGAATTCTATTGAGGTTAACTGTGCACTTTCAATTGGTATCAGAGGTAGGTTGATCTAAAAAGGTTAACTCCTTGATCAAAAAGATCCTACCTCTTATTTATATATATATATATACTTTTCTAACAATCAATTTTCACATGGCACAAATCAAAGATTATGCTTCCACCAGACCACCAATGTGCAATCTTGAAAAGTTTGCAGTTTGGAAAATAAGAATCAGAATTTATATGAACTCCATTGATGCTGACTTGTTTAATATTACTGTGACAGGTCCCCCAAAGCCCTATAGAAAGGATGCAAGTGACAATGTCACACAAACACTTGTTCCAAGATCTGAGTGGACAGAAGATGAGAAGAAGGCTAGAACATATGATCTCCTACTCTCATTTATTCATTTTTAAATTAATTAAAACTATTTTTAAATAAATTTAGTTCTAAGGATTATGCATCAACAAGACCTCTAGTGTGTAATATGAACAAGCTTACACTCTTGATGTCCAGAATAAAATTTTATATGAACTTTATTGATGAGGACATCTTTGATGTTATCATTTCAGGTCCTCCATGTTGGATTTGTAGGCGCCCTTAGAGGGGGTGAATAAGGGTTTTAAAAACTTTAAACTTTACTAGAAAACTTTTGAAATTTTGATCGAAGTTAAATCAAAAGTAAGGAGATAATGAAATTAGAAATGAAATCAATTTTTATTAAACAAGAAAAGACATGATTAACATTTATAAAATTGATTACAAAATCTGATTTCAATGACGCTAGAAATCGAAGCGAATAATATGAAAACCATTTTTGTTTTCTATACCGACTCGTATCCCCACGAACCGGTTGGCTTTAGCCGATCTCTCCTCAGATACGGCCTCAAGCCGCTCTAACCAATCTATCACCAGAAAGGCCTCGAGCACCCCCTAGATCTACTCCCTAGACCCAGTCGCCGTGTAGCGAATTCCTCCCTAAGTCCTACCTAGACCTAGTCGCCTTGTGGAGAATTCCCCCTAGTCCCCGCAAGTCCCTAGTCGCCGTGTGGCGAGTTCCACTACCGAACAAAAGATATAAAGGTTACAATTTGAAAGTAAAACAAGACAAGAACTAAGACTCCCTCAAATGAAGAACTTGATGTCGATGTAGATGCGATCGGATCGGTCTTCAAGTTCTTTTGCATTCACGATCATTGACGGAGTTCTTTGGGATGCTTGGGAAGGCTCTCACGAGTGCTCTGAAAATATGGCTTCCAATCATTCTGAAAACAGCAAGCAACAACATAGGAGGCGCGCGTCTTTGTATAGATTCAGCCACTACCGCCTACGGTAGTACTACCTCCCCGCGGTATCTACATTAGGCAATGAAGCACTCGGATCGTGGTAGTTTATGGCAACATTCTGAGCGCCAAACACTAGCGCGCCGCGGTACCGCTAACACCCCGCGTTAGCGAGATTTCCTTCCTTCAGCCAATATCATCTTCCAAACTGCTCCTCAATCAACTGCAGACAGGATGTTTCCAAAAGCTACCGTCGGGCGTTAGACCTAACACGCCGCGATAGTACTTGCCAAACATAGCGTCCCGTCGTCACTCCATTTTCTCAACTGTTTCCTTCTTAGCAAATGTTTCCATTTATGATAGCGTCAGCAATAGTGCTAACGCTCTGCGGTAGAGCACATTTCTTTTCGTCGGGCGCATCATTGTCAAATCGTCCTCAAATTTTTTTCAATCGAATTTTCATCGAATGGGATTCTGCTTTCGTCGATCGCAAATTCGTCGAACGCAGTGATAAGCATTTCGTCGAGCGCAACCTTTATTTTGTCGAGCTCCATTTCGTCGATCTCCATTTCGTCGATGGCTAATGCCAGCGGTAGTTCTAACGCGCCACGATAAAGCATGCATTTCATCGAGCGCCGTGGTAGAGCATGCAGTTCGTCAAATGCAGATTTCATTTCGTCGAATGCCAGTTCGTCGAGCGCAGCTTCCATTTCATCGAACGAACACTAGAGCCAGCGGTAGTTCTGACGCGCCGTGGTAGTAACAACAAAACATATTTTCATGGAGATTTGAAAGCACTGAATCCTGCATACTATAAACACAAAACAAGTATGATCAAATACAATAGTGTTGGGAATTGTATCCACAATTACCATGATTTTAAGAAGTCCCCTTGAACTAAGTTGAACTGAGTTTGTATTTGATGTTGTTCTCTAGTAATGTGTTTGCAGGTTTTTAAATGGCTAAGTACAAACCAATGTCAGGTTTCAATGGGTCATCTAACACAGGCCTATGCAATGTAATTCCTAATTGTATGGACCAAGGTGTTGATTCATGTGAAATCTCTATATTGGGATGTACTTTTTATTCAAACACAAAGGAAGAGCTAAAGGGAGGTGTTGCTGTTCTGTGTTCAAGGAAGAAACATTTTTTTCTTAGTAATTCCGCGTTCAACGAATTTAGATGAGTTCGTCGATCTCAGTTCGACGAACGAAAGCATTTTCGTCGAGCTTTGTTCGATGGTCAGTTTTACTGGAAATCTCAGTTCCGCGTTCGTCGATCTCATTTCGACGAACTGAATGAATTTCGTCGACCTCGATTTTGCCTTAGCTGTAAGGAGTTCGTCGACTGCGTTCGTCAATCTCTGTTCGACGAACAGAAAAAGTTTTCGTCGACCGTTGTTTTGCCAGATTTGAAGTTGTTTTCGTCGATCGCGTTCGTCGATCTCCGTTCGACGAACAGAAATAATTTCGTCGACCGCTGTTCTTCAGAAGTTCTGTTCGATGAACCTAAGTACTTTCGTCGATCTCAGCTTTGTGAAGCTTCTATGTTTTCTGATAACTAAAATGAGTTCGTCGAGCTCAGTTCGATGGTTTTTCTTCTCAGGCCGAGGAATTGACTATATGTTGTTTTGTTTCTCCAATTCTTTTCTCGAGAAGTCTTTATATTTCTCGATAAGTTTTTCTCTATCCCGTAAATCCTTCTATTCTCTTCTCTAAGCCGAAGCCTATTTATTTCTCGAGAAATACTTTGTTCTCGAGAAATTAAATTCTTTCGTTTTTAATTCCTTTTTCTCAGTAGCTCATTTATTTCTCGAGAAATTATTTGTTCTCGAGAAATTAATTCCTCTTGTTCCTAATCCTGTTTTATCATTAGTTCTTTTTATTTCTCGAAAAGACCTTGTTGTTCTCGAGAAATCTATTCATATCCTGAAATCTTTTCTAATTTCTTTTTGACGGGAATTCATTTCCGTCTGTCTTATCTGACAGCTCTTTTGTTTTCGTTTAAGGTTCATTCTACCTTAACTGATGCCGTTAAGTCTTTTATTATAAAAGGCACTCGTTCTTAAGTTCCAAATAATAATTCATTGTTCAATTTCGTTCAAGCCCTAATTTCTCCTGTCGTTCCAAGAAACACGAGAAAGTGCCGGCTTCTGTCGAAAAGCTGGAGATCGATAAGCTATTCTAAATCAGTCATCTCCAGTTGATGTGAAGGTTCGATTGATCATTGCTCCTTCATCTACAGTTTCTATTGGATCAAATCGAATCAAAGAAGGTCAGATCTGAGTTTTGTTGTTCTTCCTCATCGACAACAAGTCAAAGTTTCTCAAGCCTCACGAAGGATGAAGATCTCAAGGTCTTTCAGATCTGGTTATGTATTGATAAACTTGTATCAATTCTTTATTACATTTGTTTGTAGGAGAAATTTTCTCCGAGTTGTAGGAGAGGTTATTCTCCGAGTTATAAGAGAGAGTTTCTCTCTGAGTTTGTAGGAGATTTGTCTCAGAGATCGTAGGAGTGTTGACTCCGAGATTGTAGGGTCTTACTTGATCCGAGTTTTAGTGAAGTAGTCAAGTCTAGCTGTGGTGCTAGATTGGTGAGGCCGGCAAGTGGAGTACCCAAGAATGGGGAACCACTATAAATTTCTGTGTTATTTGTGATTGTGATTTTCTTGTTGTGCGTTCTATTTTATTAAGTTCTTTAATTCCGCAAAAGACGCAGTTATCACCTATTCACCCCCCCCCCCCTCTGGGTGATTTAGGTTGGCAACTAGATACTTCAATTGGTATCAGAGGGTCGCTGTTCTTGAAAGGTTAACACCTTGAATAGGATCTATCCATTCTAGTTGCTAGCAATCATGGAAAAGTGCAAGGAATCTTCCTCGTTGAAACTACCTATCTGCACAAAGGCCAATTTCCCCATATGGAAAGAGAGAGTGAGATTCTACATGGAGGCCGCAGATCCAAGAATTTTCCAAGTCGTGGAAGAAGGCCCTCATGTGCCTATGACTGCTTTTACTATTGACCCAACTCTAAGAGTGCCTAAAAAGATGATGAATTTAACCAAGGATGAGATCGCTCTTGTTGCCTTGGACAAAAAGGCGAAGAACATAATTGTCAGTGCAGTGGACGATTCGATGTTGCAAAACTTAATTCACTGCCAATCTGCCAAAGATATGTGGACATCCTTAATAGTTCTTATGGAAGGTACTGAAGAAGTAAGGGATGACAGAAGATCTCTTCTAAATCAAGAGTACGAGGCATTCAAGCAAAGTAAAAAGGAGTGCATTGTCGATGCATACGAAAGATTCTTCAAAATTGTTAACGGCCTAAGAAATTATGGTCGGGAATTTACTAATGGTGAACTGAATGACAAATTCATGCGATCCCTGACGAAAGATTGGGATAGCAAGATAGTTGCAATCAGGGAGTTTGGAAAGTTACCAAACCTAGACCCACAGAATCTGTTTGGGAAGTTATTATCCCATGAGCTGCAAATGAATATTCACAAAACAGAAGAAGACGAGAATAGGTTTGCAAGCAAGGAAAGGACCTTGGCTATGAAGGCCGAGAGTTCCAGAAAAAATAGAGCCTTGTCTCCAATTAGAGCACAAGAATCTGATGATGAAAAAGAATCTGAAGCCGGCTCCTCCAGTTCTGAAATGTCTGGTGGGGAGTTTTCTCTAATCTCCCGACAGTTCAAGAAACTGCTCAGTAAAAGAAGGCACATGAAGAACAAGTCTTCCTCTTCTGACTATAGGCATTCTCGACGTGATGGTGATCATCACAGAAAGGGTTCTAGCAATCATGACAGGTATAAGACTAAAACTAGTAAACATATTTCTTCTGACATAGTTTGCTATTGTTGTAATAAGCTAGGGCACATGATCGATGAATGCCCTTACAAGAAGAAAGAGGGTGGAAGAAAAGAAGAAAAGAAATCCTCCCACGGGAAAAAGAAGACTGAAAGAAGTATAGTCGCTAAAAAGTCCAAAACTTTAAGCGACAGTGACTCAGAGAAATCAAGTAGTGAAGAAGAAGCCTACTTCGGGCTGATGGCCATGACTGATGATGAAGAAGAACCCCCATATACGGGGAAGGTAAATTCTCACACCATCTTATCCGACTCTGATTATGCCTCAGCTGAACAAAAGGATTACCCCTCAGATGATGACTCAAACCTCATGACCCAATATACTGAAATGCTTAAAAGCTTTGACAGATGCTGAAAGGTAGTCAAAATTCAGGCCAAGGAGATCATGTCTCTCAAAGAAGTGGAATCTAATCTGAGAAAGGAAGTTGAACAACTTTCTTCCTTCAGAGAGGAAATCCAAGTCTTGAAAGACAAGATCAAAAGCTCGGATGAGCTCCTTGATCGGAGAGAGAACTCCATCAAAGTTCTGGAAGAACAGCTAGCCGCTGAGAAGAAGCTAGTTGAAAAGTTTTCACAACCAAAAACCATTCTTCCAATCATTGATACTTTCTCTACTAAAGCAGGTAGCAGTGGTTTAGGTCATTTGGCTGGGCCAAGTAATTCTTCTAAGGGCACCCTTGCCAAGAAGAAAAATAAGAATGCTAAGAAAGCTACCGTCGAAGAGAAAGGGAAAGCCCATCAAGATCAAGTGGCATTTAAGAATGTTTTCTTTCCTACAAATGTCTATGCTATGGAGAGCACTTATGGTCACTTGACACGACCAATTAACCCTGCGCCTGTCAATGACTATAAGGGGTGGGCTCATCCTCGAAATCTCGGTGAAAGTGTTTTCAAGGCACCTTATCAAGAGATTAATATAAGAGATTATGGTCCTTATGTTCATGGTCCGAGTGCTATGAGAGCACCAATAGTGAAGGATGTTGCACCCAAGCCTAAGGAGAAAGCACTACCATGTGTGTGATGTACTCATGAGGCATCCTCATCTAGAAGGATTGCTCCTGCCAAAACTAACGTTCAAAAAGTTAAGCAGGAGAATACTAAGAGAAGGTACAACAGGTTTAACTGTTGGTGTTGCGGAAAAATAGGTCACTTTGTCGTAGATTGCTGGTTTAATTTGATGCAGGACGTCGTGGCCCCGACCGCACCCTGTGGCATCACACCAACTAGCGGACCACGGCCAAGCACGCCTGCCAGAAGGACTGCAGTCCAGGCACCCCAACCCATCTCCGCGCCTGTTCTCAGGGCGGCGGGTTGGTGATAAGTCCTGTTAGGAGAGGTTCTTATCAAGGAGGTCTTGGGATCGAGCCCCAGCCTCAACATCCCCCAGCGCTGAGAACAGGAACGGAGACGGGTTGGGGTGCCTGGACTGCAGTCCTTCTGGCAGGCGTGCATGGTCGTGGTCCGCTAGCTGGTGTGATGCCACGGGGTGCGGTCGGGGCCCCGGCGTCCTGCATAAAAAAAGTGCACTTTTTTGATGCAGGACGTCGGGGCCCCCACCGAACCCCGGGGCATCACACCAGCTAGCGGACCACGACCAAGCACGCCTGCCAGAAGGACTGCAGTCCAGGCACCCCAACCCATCTCCGTGCCTGTTCTCAGCGCGGCGGGTTGTTGAGGCTGGGGATCGATCCCCAGACCTCCTAGATAAGAACCTCTCCTAATAGGCCTTATCACCAACTGACATGCAGGTCAGTTGGTGATAAGGCCTGTTAGGAGAGGTTTTTGTTGGGAAATTGACTCTCAATGTCACTTTAATTTGAAGAGGCCTCACACTCAAATACAAAGTGCAAGTTGTATTTGATAAACCCTATTTGTATCTCACAAGGAATAGTATTGATAACAATCTTCCCAAAACCGCTGAGATGACATCTCTGTCTCAGTCCAGCCGCTGAGATGGAGTCTGGGCTTGCAGAGCTGCAGATAGAGGAAAACCACTGAGACTTGTGTCTGTCCCAGTGGAACCGCTGAGAAGGAGACTGGAGCTACCGCTGAGAATGGAAGCTGTCTTAGCCCAACCGCTGAGACAGATTCAAATGTGCTGACGGGATCTGCTTTTGGCGCAAGCGAATATAAAAAGGGAAAAGCATCTCCAATCTGCCCCATACTGTGTCAGGAGGATTGTAATAGCCGTTGAAGCCTTCTGGAGGTATAAAAGCAAAAGCTAGGGCACAACAACAAGCACTGTTCCATTGAAAAGCTTTTGCTGCAAGCCGCAATCGAGTATTCACATTCCAGCCAGTTGAAGTTGTTCTCTGAAGCTGGAGTTAATCTTCTGAAGGAGATTAGTTAGCTCTTCCTATACCAACTCCAGAAGGGCAAGTTGATCTTCTGCTTTGCTGAAGGAGAAGATCAAGGTGATTCAAATCTGAAGTTGCTGTCTTTCAGATCTGAAGAAAGAAATCAGAAGACCTGAGAGTAAACATTTTGTCTTCTGTATTTTATACAAACTCTCTTATATCTTTGTAAGGCAATGTTGCCTGTGTGAATGGTTGTTGAGCCTGTGTATAAAGCTGTGTTGACAGCTTGAGTGGTAGGAATTCTTGATAGGTCTGAGGTAGGAAATCTGTGTGATTTCTGAGTGGTAGGAGTTACATAACTCTGAGCTGTAGGGCTGTTGTGCCTGAGGTGTAGGGCTGTTGAGCCTGAGTGTTGGGCTGCTGTGCCTGAGGTGTAGGGCAGCTGAGCCTGAGTGTAGGGCTGCTGTGCCTGAGGTAAGATCACTCTTGATCTGAGAAGTTCTGAGGAACTTGTGGTGTTAGCTCAAGGAGCTGAGATTGGAGTTTGTTGCCTTGTCTAACTCACTGTTAGAAAGGTGAAGGGGGAAAGAGGACTACTCAAGACACCCTGTCTCGAGGAACCTCTATACATCCTTGTGTGCTTTCTGTGATTGAGTTTTCTGCAGCTAGATACATTAGGATTATATAAAGAAAATAAGTAAAACCTATTCACCCCCCCCCCCCCTCTAGGTAATATTGACTACACCTATATAAACTATCAAGTGGTATCAGAGGTAGGTTGATCAAAAGGACTTAACAGTCTGATCAGATCCTATACAGAAGTAGTCAAATCTGAAATCCAATGGCCAACAGTGGAATGAATTAAGAAGGAGTTGGGGTCAATGAAGTTGCCCATATGCTCCAAAGAAAACTTTGGTATATGGAAGCAAAGGGTAAAGCTATTCATGGAAGCCTCAGACCCAAGGATCTTTTTGACTGTCAAAAATGGTCCTTATACCTTTGAGAAAGTCTCCACTATTGACCCTACTAGAAAAGTACTTAAGATATTTTCTGAGCTGACCAATGATGAGATAGCATTGTACACAATGGACAAGAGATCCCAAAACATAATACTAAATGCCATTGATGACACTACATTTCAGAACTTGGTACACTGCACAACTGCCAAGGAAATGTGGGACACATTGGTTGTTTATGTAAGATCCCCCTCCCAGAACACAAAACACGGTCGAGGGGAGTCTTATGCCCAGAACAGCCGCCTTGCGGTAGCGTCAGCACACGGTCTAACTTGTACCACAAGACGCTTATCCTGCCGGCCAAACCAACTGAACAGCGCCAACCCATCAATAATAGAAAGTATTAAAGCCATAGGTTCACAATAAGTAATAAAGTCCAGAACAGTACAGAGAAAAGCAGAAAGCTACACAAGCTCCTGCAAATCATCAGAGTAACCAGCTAAATGCCCCAAGGGCTACATCTCAAAACACTCACCCGCCTCTGCAACTGATGGCAGCTAAGGTACCATAAACCCCATCCCTGCACACCTGACCTAGCTGGCCTCCGATGCTGAACGCTTCTATACCACTAATTGTGCTCCTAAAAAGAGGGACGTAGCAACCGTTAGTCATAAAGACTAAGTGGCTTCCCATCCGCTCCCCTGGCGACTCCAAGGCACCGGGCGGAAGGAAAAGAAGAAAAGCTGCAATATAACAGTAATATACAAAGCAGGTGACGGGGAAAGTAAACTAGTGTATACACAAATTCTAAGCTACACAAGTGTAAAAGGGGCTATTCTAATCATGTATAAGCAGGAGTATAATAAAGGTGTACGACAGTAAATAAACAGTAAGTAAAGCAGGTAAAGCAAGGCAGTAAGAACAGTAGCGACAAGTAATCAATCTCGTACCCTAACTTATATGAATGCCCATACAAACTTATAAGTTAGGATTTCCAGGAATTATAACTCATCATATAAAAGAGCCCATACTAATTTATATGATGAGGATCCGCAAGTGCGTATGCTATGATATGCCCTGAATGTTTTATGCAATGAAACTCACACACACAACTCTATGCGCATAGACCTTTGTAGTTCCCTCTGTTTGAAAGGAAGCCAAACTCTCGGGTACCAACCGCTATGACACACGGTGGTAGCGGACCGGGCTATCCACTCCTAGGCGGGTATACACTCTACCAGGCCTAAACCGCACGTACGCCTCGACGCCAAACAACCGCGGAGCTCTGCGTACTCTTTGCTGGAGTCCACCAGACTGTGAGCCAAGTGAGAGGTGTCTTCGGGGAACTGTCGTCCCGACACGCAGCCAAGCTGGCCCCTTAGACCCCTACACACCCGCTAAGTCAACGTACCGTGGTCGGAGTGACGACCTTCCTAGTACCGAAGACCTGCCATATTTCTGAGAATGTTACAGGGATAATCATCCCCACGAGGTTACCGCTCGACTAACCGGGCACCACAATCCTGCCACTCCCGCAACTGGGAGGAGATACATAAATCCAATCTTACCCTACTATGGCTACTCTTGCCTACTTTAATTGTTATTGCAATTTAGGGTTAATCTTGGACTTCCCGAGGTACACCCGGTGAAGGGCTCTCATCGGTACTAGGGGACGCAATGGGCTCAACCCCACCATCCTCCTCAAGACAATTACTTTGGTTGATGGTTAACAATTGGTTCACCCTTCATCATTTCATATAGTTAAAGTGACTTAGATCATTTCCCGTTCCATCCAATCGGGTTGGACGTACCTTCATTCCTTCTACATTAACTCTAACACCGCCCCACAAGTAACCCTAGGATTGACCCTCCTTGAGTCCTTGTGTGCTATAACTCAATTACTGATTGTATACAACTTCTAAACACTACTTAGTGGTCTGAATTGTCTAAAACTCAAAATTCTGTTTTTACTAAACGCAGACCACTAATTTGAACTAACCATCAACCCCATAAGGGAACCCTTCTAAAAGTCATCACCAAGGTCTCTAATAATTATCCAAGGATCTCACTGACCTTAGTAAGGTATGTTCCAAATTTCCATAATTTTCCATATTAAATTGGAATTTAATATAATTTTAAGTAGTTAAGGCCTTAAGTAACATTACACATGAACTACTCTCAAAATGCTTCTTCATGCTTCATGAGAATTATCAGTAAGATAATATTCCATATCATGGTGGTTCACTGAGTATCATGACCCTAGGATGTCATTTGGCCTACTAAATCATCATAATTGTATAAATATCAAAATGCCACTATAATTAGGAAAAATAGTAATTCACTTCTGAAAAATCTACAAAAATTACCAAGTGTCCAATTGGGGACCTAGAGTCAACTGCCAAAAGATTGTGTCATTACCATGTGTTTTGATATTTTAAAAATGATTAAACATCCCAAGGTGGCAATTATCAATTTCTACATGGGGTACAAGCAATAAAATTCAACAAGTTTCCAAACAATTATCATGGGCATATATTAACCTAAAACTACAGATAACCAAGTATCACATCATAGCCCCATGATTTGATATTTTAAAAGATTAAATTCCCTTAAGCTAGCAATCACTTAAAACTTCCTATACAATGAATAATGCTTCCATAACTCATAACAAAATTACCATAGCCTTATTTCACCCTAGTACAGCCACTGATAGTATATCAAAGTCATACAAGGTCATATGACCTTGCATTTTATTTTATTAAGGAAAAGGTGGCAATTTCATTTATTAGGGAGAAAAGTACTTATGTGCCTCTAACAAGTCTCATGATGATTATCCTAGCCCTATAGCACTATTCCCTACCTAGGGATGAAGTTTGGTTGTCTAAATATGTGTTTAGGTCCCAGTTGCTTCATTAAGGCCCAAAAGGGCAATTAAGTAATTTTAGAGGTATGGGCTAGGGTTTTAGGTCTCCATTGCTCCAACCACCCATTGATGATGAGCAAGACCCTACAAAATCCCTAAGCCCTATTACCACTGGATTTGGATAAGCCCTTATGGCTAAGCTCCAAAATCCACAAGCCACCAAGGCTAAGTGGTTTTCAAACCTAGGGCATCAAAATACCCCTTGGGGATTCACCATTAAGATGAACTCCAATTGTCCTCAAATTTAAAACAGAGGCTACTCATATACATAACTACATGCCACCAAAAGGTTGGGGCCATTAGGGGTGATTACACCCACTAATTATTCTTAGGTCAGTTTTCTAAGCTATGATCAAAACTATAACAAAAGTGCCCTAAACATACAAACATTTGGGCACAGGGTGGGCCTAGGGTGGGCACTGATGTGGCCAAAATTTCAACCCCATAGGCCCACCCATTCAAAAGATATTATGGTTTTAGTGGGCTAACCCCACCTGGGACCAGCCCTAGGAAAAAGGCTCCTCTGGGGTCTACAGACCTCCAAATGCCAAAATCTTAGTTTCTAATGAAACTAAACATTTAGGGATACAATAGTGTGTCTCACACCATAACATAAGTTACCCATATCAAGCATTGGGTATCCACCCACATGCTGACCTCTAATGGAGCTAATATCTTTATCATAGACTACTAATGTCCTAAACATAAAATTCTTTTTAAACTCGGCTATGTAAGAGTGAAAGAAAATTGTAGTTATTAAAATAAAATTACTAGCACACATCTTAAGCACAGCAGACGATCCCTCATCGTCTACCTCCAGCCTAGGGCTGCGATCTGCCCAACCTGAAATATAACACATCTCTTCGTCGGCCACCCAAAAAAACCCAAACCGACCGACTAACACCGCCACCACCTTCCTCGCTTGAGGTACATCGACGGGTGACGTGTTAGCGGTCGGAAGTGGCCGGAACATTTACCCGGAACATTTATTTCAGGCCGTCTCTTCACGGCTTGCTCTCCAATCGACTCTATTGAGATCGATATCTCACCTAGTGTGATCTAGGAAACTAGCACCAAGGGAGAGGGGAGGAAGCTCACCAAATGTCCATGCATGTTACCCAAATAGCGGCGTAGGCCGCATTTGCGCATTGCTCTATCCGTTGCTAGATCTTGCCCAATTCAGATCTCGTCGAAGCATTGCCGAGGGAGTCGGCCTTGGAGTTTGGCTTTGTCGGAGGAGCATGGAGCTTGAGGTGATGAAACTTTGCCAAGGTTTCATCCATGTGAGGGGCGGCCAAAGATTGGACAGCGGCGGTGGCCTGATCCGAGAGGGAGAGGGATCTTGAGGAGCTTCATCGTAGTTGGAGAAGGGGATATTGGGGTCGGCAGCCATGGGAGTTTCGGGCTGCTGGAGGAAGTAGCTTAAGTCGCCGGAGAAGGAGGTGGAGATGGGTGGTCGGACTGGAGTTTCCCGGTGGTGGTCGTTTTGCAGAAAACAAGAGAGAGAGAGAGGGATCTATCTTCGGCTGGATTGGAGCTTCACCAGAGCTTGGAGGAGAGGAGCTCGGTTTGGTTGCTGGAGGTCGTGAGCCTCGCCGAAAAAATGAGAGAGAGAGGCGGACGACTTGAGGTGGTCGGCCATGGAGCTTACCGAAGGAGGAGGTGCACCGGAGGGGGTGTCGCCGCTTGGAAGCTCACAGGAAGCGCCGGCCATGGAGGAGAGTTGCTGCTTGAGGACGGGACGGCGGTTTGGAGAGCTCACCGGAGGAGTCGCCGACCATGGAGGAGAGAGAGAGAGATCGGAGCAGTCGCCGGAGCCGGGATCGGGAGTGGAGGAGGGGAGCGCCGTCAGATAGCAGGGAGGAGCTCGGGAGGTAAGCTTCCTAACCTAATCTTATGTATATATATATATTATATATTAATATTATGATAATAATAATAATAGTAATGATATTATTATTATTGACTAAAATGCTCGCACAATGCCGCAGAGGACTCGAAATTTGTCTCGAACAGGCTCGTTACGACTGTCTCGCCGATATGCATCTGTCGGAACTGTCCACGATCAAATCCGAGTTCGTTTGCCTATTTTACGCTCCCCGGAGCGTTTGCGGCATAATTTGACTTAAACGTCAAAACTCCTTAAAACGACGTCAGAATCGCAAACGGATAAATTCGTTGAAGTCGTACTATTGTTACGAGTCTAACAAGACCGATTGGGGTCAATTGTGAGGTCGTTTTGTCAATTTCACCATTTTGGATAAATATGCTATTCGCAGACCACATTAATAAATTCGCAGATTCTCATCAGAATCGAGCGCGGACAGTTTTGTTGAACTCGTATAGGCTTCACGAGTCTAACAAAACTGACTGGGGTGAATACCGAGACCGTCTACTGCATATCGCCTTTTGGATAAATATGCTATTCGCAGACCACATTAATAAATTCGCCGATTCTCATCAGAATCGAGCGCGGACAGTTTTGTTGAACTCGTATAGGCTTCACGAGTCTAAAAAAACTGACTGGGGTGAATACCGAGACTGTCTGCTGCATATCGCCTTTTGGATAAATATGTTATTCGCAGACCGTGTCATTTGAGCTAACGTACGCACTATAATTCCTTCAAGGCGGTACGCCTCCTTCGAGTTTTATTGCTCAAATTATACTATCCGGACAACTCGGATCCCGATACAGCAAACATCGAGACAAGGAATAGAAATGGTATTCGCTGCGTTCGTCGAGTGCACTCCTCCGGCTTAGGTGCAAGCCGGGCCCCCAATACACCACGAGCTCGAGGCAACTCGCTTGACTCAAAAACGCGCACAAGGGGTCTAGCTCGAATCGGGATGTTACAGTTTATATGGAGGGAACAGCTGAAGTGAGGGATGATAGAAAGTCACTCCTCAATCAGGAGTATGAAGCCTTCAGACAGCTGAGCCAGGAGAATATCTCCATGTGCTATGAAAGGTTCTTTAGGATTGTAAATGAACTAAGAACCTATGGAAGGGTATTCACAGATTATGAACTCAATGACAAGTTCCTTAGATCTCTAACTAGAGATTGGGACACTAAAATATGTGCAATCAGGGAAGGGGCAAGGCTTGGAGAAACTCCTACCCATACACAGTTTGGGATACTGCTCTCATATGAGATGCAGCTCTCTGCAAGAAAGGAGGACACTTCCTCTAGGGCTCACACAACGGAGAGATCTGTTGCTCTCAAAGCTAAAAGCTCTAAGAAGAACAAGGTTAGAGTGCAGTCACCTTCAAGAAAGGCTGCTGAATCTGAGAAATTTGAAAGCTGCAATTCAGACAGCTCCTGTTCTGATGAGGAGTTTGCTGCCTTCACAAGGCAGTTCAAGAAGATGATCAGGGGGAAACAATGGAAGAACAACCTTCCTCCTCTTCTCATCCCAAGAAGGATCATTACAGATCTGAGAGGCAACATCCCAAAGGGGATAGGTATGACTCTAAATCTAGTAAACATGTTTCAACTAACATAATTTGCTATTGCTGTAGTAAGCCTGGACATGTCATTGCTGACTGTCTAGTCAAAAGAAAGGAAAGAGGTGACAAGAAGCCTCATCAACAGAAGGAGAGGAAGGGAGAAAAATCCTTCCTAGCTAAGAAAGGCAAGAGCTGGAGTGAATCTGAATCTTCATCTTCAGATTCAGATGGTGAGGAGGAAGCCTACATGGGGTTGTTTGCTGATCAGGAGGAAGAAGACTATCCTACTGACAGGATAGGAATCAGGGCCCCTCTATCACATTCAGATAGTGATGTAGAGGAGGATGAAGTCACTCTAGATGACTATGGGCTGATGGCTATAACTGAAGATGAGGACAGCCACAGCAATTCAGAACATGAGCAAGTATTGATACACTGCATTTCTTCTTCTTCTGATTATGAAATAGGTCTAGAATCTGAATCTCCTCCATCTAAAGTTGGAAGTGAATCAGATTCTGAGGAGGATGTCAATCAATTGATTGATAGGTATGGTGCACTCCTGAAAGCTCTGAAAAAGAGCAAAAAGCTAGCCAAGAGGCAAGCCCAAGAAATTACTTCCCTAAAGCAATCAAAATTTGAGTGCATTGAGCATGCTACCCAGCTAGCTCTAATGAGCAAGGAGATTGGCAAGCTAAGGGGAATGTCAATCATCCATGTGGTCACCATAAGCCACAAGAACAAGATCATTAAGGATCTTGAAGAAAAGCTCCTCATGGAGAGGATGCTAGTGGCTAAGTTCTCCAAGCCCAAGACAGTGCTGCCTATTATTGACACCTTCAAACCTCATGACAAGAGAGGTGTTGGTTTCAACAAGGAGGCAGCTACTAGCAACACTAAGGGAAAGGTCAAGGACTCAAAAGAATCTGAGACCTCCTTTGTGAAAGTCTTGATACCCTCAAACAAGTATGACCAAGAAAGTGTTCATGGTCACTTATTAAATGGAAGATCCTATACCTTGAGCAAGAATGCTCACAGCTATGGAAATAGAAAGGAGTTAGGCTTGAGTGCCTTCAAGGCTCTGCATGAGGAAATTCAAATGGCCCATCATGGACCCTTTGTTTTTGGAACCTCAGCCCCTTCACTCAAGATAACTAAGGCTGTCAATTCTAAACATTGTTCAACAAAGTCCATGACTGTTGACTGTCCTACAACCACGCGAAAAAGCCTAGTTTCTGCTGCCATCCACACGTGTTTAGCTGCCAAGCTAAAGGTTGTTGATGTCAAACAAAAACAGGCTGCCTTGACTGATTATAGGAATGTTAAAGCCATGCCTTTACTGATAAGAAAAAGAAAACAGCAGCTGCATCCCCTACTGAACAGAAACAGGAAGCTTCATCTTCTAGGACTGTTCAGAAGAGGAGATATAATATATATGAGTGTTGGTGTTGTGGCAAAGTGGGACACTTTGCAATTGATTGTTGGCACAACCCCAATATGCCAAAGGCAAAGATTGAGCCTCAAGCCAAACCAGCCCTTTCTAGGAATATGCCTTATGGTGTTAACCAGAACCTAGGACCCAAAATCAGTTGGGGTCCTAAGGTACAGTAAATTCTATGTTGCAGGGTAGTTCAAGTACCGGTCTCAACCAAATATGGTACTTGGACTGTGGGTGCTCAAGGCACATGACAGGAACTAAGGATATTCTAAAGGATTACCATCCAGTGAAGAATGGACCCAAAGTTATCTTTGGTGGATCTGAAAAGGGAGTCACCAAAGGATATGGTATGATTTCAAATGGCATAGTTTCAATCACAAGGGTAGCTTATGTTGAAGGGTTGCAACACAACCTTGTAAGCATAAGCCAACTATGTGACTTAGGCTATGTCATTGAATTCCACAATGACAAGTGCTAGATCAAAAAGTCTAATGACTTGGAGACCATTCTCTCGGGCACTAGGAGTGGAAATGTTTATTGCTTAGACTTCATTTGCAATTATTCTATCTCTTCTGTGTGCCTTGTAGCTAATGAAAGTGAATCACTTTGTGTCCAATGGCACAAGAGACTTGCCCACATTAACTATAAGACAATGTATAGATTATTTTCTAAAAACCTTGTTAGAAATAGTCCTAAACTAAAATGTGTTAAAAGTGGTCCCAATCATGCTTGGCAAATGGGTAAGCAAACTAGGACCACCTTTAAAAGTATTGGCTCCAAGGATACTGAGAGGTGTTTATACCTATTGCACATGGACTTGTTTGGTCCTTTGCCAATTTAGAGCCTAGGTGGGAAGTTGTATACCTTGGTAATTGTAGATGATCATTCAAAGTATACATGGGTATTCTTCCTTAGAAGAAGTCTGATACCTTACATGTCTTTATAAATTATGTCAAGGCTATTCAGAATGATCTACTATGTACTGTGGTCAGGACTAGAACTGACCATGGCACAGAATTTCAATCTGAAGCAATGACAAAATTTTGTCAAGAATTTGGTATCACCGAAGAGTTCTCCTCCCCAAGGACTCTACAGCAAAATGGTGTGGCTGAGATCAGGAATAGGACCTTGATAGAAGCTGGGCGAACATTGCTTAGTGACTCCTCACTCCCAGAATACTTCTGGGCTGAGGCAGTCAATATAGCCTGTCATGTTCTCAATAAAGCCTCCATCAATAAGGTCCTTGGGAAAACCCCTTATGAGGTTCTGAAAGGCAAACAACCTACAATTTCTTACTTTAGAATCTTTGGTTGCAAATGCTACATTCTAAATAATGGAAAATCTCAATTAACAAAGTTTGCAGAAAAATGCAATGTGGGGGTTCTTGTTGGGTATAGCTCACATAGTATAGCTTATAGAGTTTATAACAAGAAAACCCATGTTGTAGAAGAATCTATGCATGTTGTGTTTGATGAGACCAGCCTTCTCTACAAAGAATGGTCTAGCTCTTCTATTTTGACAGGAAATGAAGAAGGGTTACATGAGCTGACTGTCCAAGATAAGCCCAGCAGTAGCAAAACACAAACAACTGCTGCAATTCCTGAATAAGAAGAGGTACAAGATGGTGAAGTCACAGCTGAACCAGTGGAACAAACACAGCCGCCAGAGGACCCTCTTCCAGCTGCTGCAAGGCACCTGAGAGATCATCCAAGAGATCTAATAATTGGAGATCATACCCAAGGCATATTGACAAGAAGCAGAGCTCATAATGAAGCACTATTCTTGAGCTTCCTTTTTCAAATGGAGCCCAAGAAGTTTGAAGAGGCCAATCAAGACACCTTCTGGATTAAAGCCATGCAAGAAGAGCTCCTACAATTCAAGAGATGCAAAGTATGGAAGCTGGTGCCAAGACCTCAGGGTCACAATGTGATTGGCACCAAATGGGTATACAGGAACAAGCTTGATGAGAATGTTACAATCATCAAGAACAAGGCCAGATTAGTAGCCAAAGGATACAGGCAAGAGGAAGGTATAGACTTTGATCAAACCTTTGCACCAGTTGCAAGGTTGGAAGCAATTAGGCTATTCCTTGCCTATGCTGCCCACAAGGGGTTCAAAGTCTACCCGATGGATGTCAAATCAGCCTTCCTCAATGGTGAATTGAAGGAAGAGGTATATGTTGAACAACCTTCAGGTTTTGTGCATCCAACCCTAACTTCTCATATTTACTTTCTTAGGAAAGCATTATATGGTCTCAAGCAAGCTCCAAGAGCTTGGTATGAGACTTTGTCCAACTTTCTCCTCAAGAACAAGTTCATGAGGGGAAAGATTGATAGCACATTGTTTCTTATGGAAACAAGGCGCAAGTGTCTCTTAGTCCAAATTTATATTGATGACATAATCTTTGGGTCTACTGATGACAACCTCTGCAAGAGATTTGCCAATCTAATGCAGGGGGAGATTGAAATGAGCAGTATGGGTGAGCTCAAATATTTCCTTGGGCTCCAAGTGAAACAGTCTAATGATGGAATTTTCATCTCCCAGACCAAGTACACTAAGGAGCTCATCAAGAAATTTGGGATGGAATCATCCTCCACCATGAGAACACCCATGGGGTCTAATGTATCATTAGACAAGGATGAAAAGGGAAAGGCCTTTGACAAGTCCATGTACAGATGTATCATTGGATCCCTATTGTACTTGACTGCTAGTAGGCCAGACATTATGTATTCTACATGTGTTTGTGCTAGGTATCAAGCCTGTCCTAAGGAATCTCACTACACCTCTGTGAAGAGGATTTTGAGATACCTTAAGGGCAGCTTGCATCTTGGCCTTTGTACCCTAAGAACAATGACTTTGAACTAACAGGCTTTTCAGATGCAGACTTTTCATTACAAGTGGTACTTGTTAATTCCTAGGGAGAAGATTGATATCATGGAGTAGCAAGAAACAAACCAGTGTGGCAATATCCACAGCTGAGTGTGAATACATTGCTTAACACAAAATTCCTTAACACAATAAGGTAATTAAGTCTAAAAACCTAGGGGTAATAAAAACGAAACTGAAACCCTATAAATAGATACACTGTAACTTAAAACACACCACAAAGTCAAACCCTTAGCCGCCGAGACAATTCATCTTCTCTCCCGTCTCAGCGCCTCGATTTTCTGCTTCCATGGCGCCAAAAGGTTCAAAAGGTCTCCTGGAGAGCTATGAAATCGTCAGAAATGGATTCTCTCATGCCTAAGATGAAATAAGACAAGTGATTCATCTGATGGAAGCTCAAGGTATGGAGCATATGCTGTCTGAACCCTGCTGCATTCTCAGAACTGAAGTTCTGGAATGGTTCAGCAATGTCAAGTTATCTCCTTCCAAAACCATCCTGAAGTCCAAGATAGGAACTGAGAAGATAAAGATAACAGCCAAAAGGTTGGTGAAGGGACTGAAATTAACTCCCTACTGTAAAAATGAAGAGGAAGAGATATCTGAAAAGGATAAGCAGACTGCCCTAAAATGGATAGGGTACAGTGAGGCTAAAACTAGATGTCTAAGGAGGAAGTTCTTCAATCAACAGGGGAAGCTATTGTCTGATATAGTGGGCAAAGCAATCCTATGCAAGCCAGGTTCACATGATGCTATATCACAGTTCATGTTTGAACTAATGACTAGGATAATTTTGTCCAAGAAAACCTCATGGGGAGAAGTTGTTTTTCAAAGGATAAAGGAATGTCTACATGCACCCAATCTGGGAAGGATACTATCTCTATACCTACATAATAGTTATTCAGAGACCTTTGCAAATTCAAAGGGGTAAAATCTCCATTATCTCAAAAGAATGGACATTAAGACTCTGGATAGATTCTCCAGAGTGCTACCTATGAGCCACCATCTGTGGCAAAGGAAAAGAAGAAAAAGTCATCCCAGCAGAAATCTGATTCATCCTCAAAATCAGATGGGTCTGACAATGAGGATATTCATTGGTCTGACATTGGATCTGCCAGCAGTCCAATGAATATAGAGAATGAGGATGTCCCCATCAACAAAGGTAAGAATATAATATCAATTAAGAACAACAACATTATTCTTACCTATCCTAACTTAGTGTAAAATCAGATAATACAGATGCACACACTGTGCCTGCTGAGACTGAGAAAGACAAGGTCATGGAGAAACCTAATTCTCATGTGATCCTATCCAAAGCCTGTGAAGAAGTGTTAAATGCTCCAACTGAGGGGGAGCAGCTGAACAAGGATGGAGTCACTGATCCAACTGAATCACCAAAAGCACCTACCACTGTAGATCTACAAAGAGAGATTGACTCTGTCATCTCAAATCTTGAAAGAAGAATCTCACAGATTCCTGATAACATCCCTGCTCTCTGGAATTCAGGAGATCTAGCTCTCCCTTCTGCTCAAACTGAGGGGGAGAAAATCACAAAGACAGCTGATAAGTCATCTGATGTCCTAGATTCCTTGAATAAATCTGTTCAAGAAAATCCTGGTGCCCAATCTGAGGGGGAGCAGAATAGTGAGTCTGAGGAGAAAGATGCTGATGATGTGAATGCCAATGATGATGATGGACTGCATCCAGATCATATAGATGATATTGCAACATATGCTGAACATCAAGAGGGTGAAGAACCAAAGGAACAGGATCAAGTGATCCATACTGTTGTGGTGTCTGAACCAATCATCATCACACCACCTGTAAATGTTGTTCTTCCACCTAGTCCTCCTCAAAGGCTAAAACAGGCAATGATAGTGAAACATCAAGCACATGCCTCATCTTCACAGTCCAATGAGCACATCTTGGGAGCCATACAGTCTATGCTAGATGCACACCTTGCATCTATGCAAGTGTATGTTGATAGGTCCACTGCCTCAGTCAGAGATTATGTCAACCAATCTGTCTCTGCAGTAAGAAATGAAATGATGAGTGAACTGAACATCATCAAAGTGGACTCAATATTCCTAAACAAGCAAATGACCACATGGTTTGACTTAGCCAAGAATACTGTGGATTCTCAAGGATAGATATTCCAGTCCATTCAGAATGACCTGGTCATGTCTGCAAAAGACATGAGCTATGTCAAAAACTATGTCAGTCAAACAGATGAAGTCATAAAGAAGTCTGCAAATCATCTTCAAGAGTATGTCTACTCCATTGCAATGCAGTTAAATGAAGCTGCTGACAGCTACAAGGAAGAGCTGAGAGGAGAACTTGCAACTCTATCTCAAGCTCTTGATGCAAAAGCCACTTCTTCACATCTGAATGAAGAAGTTGGCAGGTTAAAAAGTGACCTTCAAGCTGATCTTGAGAATGTCTTCCGAACTCTCTCTGGCACAATCACAACAGTTAAGCAAGACCTCAATCAACAGATATATGAAGAAGCCAGAAAGGGGGAGAATACAAATGCACACATCAATTCTGACCTCACACTGAAAGTTCTACAAGGCACTAGGATTGCTCTGAACCTGCCATTACTAGATGTTAATAGGGCAGAAGACTGGGATTTTCCTCATCAAGAAGCAATAGCACAAAATCAGAGATTGAAAGAGCAAAGAGAAAGAGAGCATGTATTGCTCACTGAGGAATTCATGGCCAACCAAAGGGATGAAAACAGGAGAGACCCTGACTTTGAATACTGGAGTGATGATTCCAAGAAGATAATCCTGAATGCTTGGGTAAGCCATGGTCAGATGTGCAAAGTTATTGATAAGTTATATCCAACTGAGGAATGGATAAGACATCTTGAAAGGAACACTAAAAGAGATAAGGTATTCAAAGAAAACCTAGTCAAGAAAGATAACCCACAAAGAATGCCATCTAGGTACATCCCAAAACCTTTTATGTACTTTTGAAAGAAAGAGCTCAAGAGGAAGATTGCTGAGATTAAGGCAACCAATGCTGAAAAGGACTCAGCTACAAATCTGAATGAAGACACTGCTGTACCTGCTGAAGACAAGGAGCCTGCAGTCCAAGAAGAAGTTATTGCTGAAAATATGAATGCTACTTCAAATCAACTAGATTCAACCAAGGGAAAAGAAGCTGCTGCTGAGATTCCTGAATGTTCTTCCTCTAAGAAAAGAAAATATTGATTTAATGCATAAAAATCCTAGGAATGGTTGAATGGTGATTGAACTAGAGTCTGTCTAAAATATTTTGTGCAAACTGAGGTTAATTAAATACTGCTTTATCTGAAACACTAATCTGAGATTTAGCTAAGTTTTACCTTGGTATTATTGGTTATGTTATTATGAGATGCATTGTCATATCTTTCAACTCACAGTGATGGATTGATTATCTGCTGTGGATATATATTTCTGATCATTTGTTATAAAATCTGTTTGCTTAATATGATGAATTCAATGCAGCATTGATATATATCAAAAATTTATAAGTCATGTACTCTTGCATTTGAGAGTGTTCTGCCTTCTTCATATTGGGGAGATTGTTGGGAAATTGACTCTCAATGTCCCTTTAATTTGAAGAGGCCTCACACTCAAATACAAAGTACAAGTTGTATTTGATAAACCCTATTTGTATCTCATAAGCATGCAGGGTTAGGTTATTCCAAGACAATGAATAGTATTGATAACAATCTGCCCAAAACTGCTGAGACGACATCTCTGTATCAGTCCACCCGCTGAGATGGAGTCTGGGCTTGCAGAGCTGCAGATAGAGGAAAACCGCTGAGACTTGTGTCTGTCCCAGCAGAACCGCTGAGAAGGAGACTGGAGCTTCCGCTGAGACTGGAAGTTGTCTCAGCCCAACCGCTGAGACAGATTCAAATGTGCTGATGGGATCTGCTTTTGGTGCAAGCGAATATAAAAAGGGAAAAGCATCTCCAATCTACCCCATACTGTGTCAGGAGGATTGTAATAGTCGTTGAAGCCTTCTGGAGGTATAAAAGCAAAAGCTAGGGCACAACAACAAGCACTGTTCCATTGAAATGCTTTTGCTGCAAGCCGCAATCGAGTATTCACGTTCCAGCCAGTTGAAGTTATTCTCTGAAGCTGGAGTTAATCTTCTGAAGGAGATTAGTTAGCTCTTCCTGTACCAACTCAAGAAGGGCAAGTTGATCTTCTGCTTTGCTGAAGGAGAAGCTCAAGGCGATTCAAATCTGAAGCTGCTGTCTTTCAGATCTGAAGAAAGAAATCAGAAGACCTGAGAGTAAACCTTTTGTCTTCTGTATTTAATACAAACTCTCTTATATCTTTGTAAGGCATTGTTGCCTGAGTGAAAGGTTGTTGAGCCTGTGTGTAAAGCTGTGTTAACAGCTTGAGTGGTAGGACTTCTTGATAGGACTGAGGTAGGAAATCTGTGTGATTTCTGAGTGGTAGGAGTTACATAACTCTGAGCTGTAGGGCTGCTGTGCCTGAGGTGTAGGGATGTTGAACCTGAGTGTAGAGCTGTTGTGCCTGAGGTGTAGGGCTGCTGAGCCTGAGTGTAGGGCTGCTGTGCCTGAGGTAGGATCACTCTTGATCTGAGAAGTTCTGAGGAACTTGTGGTGTAAGCTCAAGGAGCTGAGATTGGAGTTTGTGGCCTTGTCTAACTCACTGTTAGAAAGGTGAAGGGGGAAAGAGGACTACTCAAGACACCCTGTCTTAAGGAACCTCTATACATCCTTGTGTGCTTTCTGTAGCTAGATACATTAGGATTATATAAAGAAAATAAGTAAAACCTATTCACCCCCCCTCTAGGTAATATTGACTACACCTATATAAACAATCAGTTCTTATCAAGGAGGTCTGGGGATCGAGCCCCAGCCTCAACAACCCGCCGCGCTGAGAACAGGCGCGGAGACCGGTTGGGGTTCCTGGACTGCAGTCCTTCTGGCAGGCGTGCTTGGCCTTGGTCCGCTAGCTGGTGTGATGCCACGGCGTGCGGTCGGGGCCCCAACCTCCTGCATCATTGCCTTATAGTTAATTATATTGGCCTTATCTGTTAAGGTAATACCAAATTGAAATTGAATTGATATTGGCCTTTGTATCTGATAATTGTTTTACCAATTGAAATTTTCTTTTACCAATTGAAAATTGATTTATGATACCAATTAAAATCTTTAAAATCTGATTTCTGATACCAATTAAAAGTTTTCTTTTATGATCATTAAATATATGTTTGATACTAATTTAAATTTTTCTTGATAATTATTAAGATATATGTTTGATAAGAAGATTAAGGAATAGTTATATTCATTCTCTGTGTTCAGAGTTTGTTGAAATTTTATTGGTTGAGCTCTGATTACATGAACTTTTTTTTTTTATTTTTGTGTTCGACTTTCGTCGATCTACGTTCGACGAAGTCATTTGATTTCGTCGATCTCTGTTCGATGAATATTGTTGAACTTTGATTCTGATTATAAGAAGATAATGTTTTAATTCTGTGTTCAGCTTTCGTTGATCTACGTTCGACGAAGTCATGTGATTCGTCGATCTCTTGTTCAACGAATTTTGTTGAACACACAAAATTTTATCAATTTTTATTAAGTTTTCTGTTACTTCTTTTTCACTTGGCAGATAGTAATTTTGTAGATGTAGTAAGTATTTTTCTTTAGAATATGAGATATATTAGATGAAATCTTAAGCTATGTTTGCTGCCATTTAATCTGGCGATTTTTAGTGCTTATGATATTCATTAATTGATATATCTTCTCATTAAGAGTTTGTTCAAAAATTTCAGAATAATTGAATTATTTTTCAAAGAAATTTGTTCTGATATTAGAAATCTACTTTAAATTTATTATTTTCAGAAGATAAACTGGTTATTTCTGGTAACTTTGTGATTTCTTTCTCAGATTCAATTAAATCTAAACAGAGAATTTTAAAATCATCTTTGAAATTAGTGACTTAAAATCAAGGTTAGATACTACCTGATCAGCATCATCTTCTGCTTCTGATTCTGATTACTCTTCATTAGAATTGTTGGCTGAGGCATTGATTGCCATCATATAGAAGTTCTTTTCTTCTTCATCATCCTCATCAATCATTTGAATTGGATGAAGATGCATGATCTGAATCATTGTATGAGTCATATATGGCCATCAAGCACTGATATGTATTAGTTTGCATTATTTTCATCTTCAGATGAACTTGATGATGACTTTGACTCTTCTGCAGAACTCTCATTTTCATCAGATTCACATTCTGCATTTGAGTTGTGGTTTGACCCCATATATGGCCATCATGCAGAATGCTATAGCTTTGTTGTTTCTTCTTCCTCACTGTGACTAGATGATGGTTCTGTATCATAAATACAGAAAGGTGGAAGAAGGTTCATCTACCATTCTTGTTAGGGAGTTCCAGATGCTTCTTGCTGAAGTGCAGTCAATTAACTCTTTGATAAATGTCATTTTACAATGATTGAGCTAATATTTTCAATAGCCTTTGCATCAGCACTTGTCAGCTTTCTTGATCATCATTGATGTTGATGAAGATGAAGGGTCCTGTCAAAATGACATTGAAAATATCTTCATCAATAGCATTCATAGATAATCTCTAATCCTTGCTTTCCATAGTACAAACTTATTGAGATTGCACAGAGAGGGTTCTTGTGCTTGAATACTCTTTGTTTTGTGCCAATGAGTTTTTAAACAAAAATAGATAAGATAAAAACCTCTGAAAGAATTTAAGATCTAATTAATCTTTGTGATTCAGGAGTTGCCTGTAAAGATCAACTACCCTCTGATACCAATTGAAAGTCCAATTGATATGCTTTGATACCAATTGAAAGTGGAGGTTAGATCTTAAATTAACTCCAGAGGGGGGTGAATAGAGTTTTAATACTTTTCCCTTAGTTTTATAGAGGAATTAAAATAGTGATATATATATATGTGGATAGAGTGATATTATAAAACTAAATAAAAACAAATCAACCAGCACAAGCAACACAGAAATTCACATAGGCACAAAAGACACAAGGATTATTATAGTAGTTCCCCAATAAACCTGGGTCGTCTACTCTTCTACCACACTTGGTAGGATCCACTAGGATTATTGATCAGGTGCCCTCACACCAAGGGGATTTTGTTCAGGTGTCACACACCACAAGCTTTTGCTCAGGTGCTCAAAACCAACAGGATTTTTTGATCAGGTGTCTTGTCACCAATTGGGTAAACATTTGAAGGAGTTTTAACCTTGTACAAGAGGGGATAGAAAGGAGTTTATGAAGTTCTTCTCTGTCAATATGCTGAGAGAAGACTCTAGTGGATGTTGATGTAGAAAAGACTTCCTCTGTCTGATTATGAAATTATTTGACAGTAGATTGGCTGGAAGCTTTCTTTTGAATAAATAATCTCCTGTGTAGCTGATTAAACTGAGAGAACAGTTCTTTAGTTTGTTGTTGCTCTTTTGAAGATCTGAAAACTTACAGCAGAAATACTGAGAGAATAATGTTGATGTTCTCAGTGCTGCGTGAGGAAGATGATGAAGATGATCTGTATAAACTTTTTCTGTTCTTTCTTTCTTCTTCCTCTCGACTGTTCCTTCTTCCTCTTTCTTTTCTGTACAGATATTATGTATTATGTTCTGTATTATTCTTGTCGTGAGAAAACTGCTGTATAACTTCTTCCTGTTTCTCTTTTCAAAATCTCTGACAAACATTAATTGCAAATCCCTTATATTAAGGGAATAAAGATATCTAAAAGATATTTTGAAAACACAAATTCTGTTGCGCAATTTATCTCTTTCCCTTTCCATGAAATGTCCTTTTCGAGACATGTCAACCGGCTATAATCTTGGAATAATAAAAGGAAATATATTATCCTTACTTATCTGGAAGAATAGATCCGTTGTTGTAGTCGATCTGAGTTCAGAGAATGAAATAATATGATCTATCTGAAACTTTATGAACTTAAATAAGAATTCTTCGATCTGAGTAAAATTCGTCGATCTCAAGAAATTTCCTCAAACCACAAAATTTAGTTCGTCGACCTCAAATGAACTCTTGCTGGAAGAATTAATTTTCTTTGAGCTGTGGAGAAACTTTCGTCGATCTGAAGGTATTCGTCGAACGCAGACTGGAGTTCGTCGAACGGAAAGATTCGTCGACCGCGTGAGCCTCGATAAATTCATCGACCGCTCTGAGCTTGAGCAAAATCGCCGACCGCTGGCTGAGCCTGTTCGTCGATCGCTGAAACAATCTGTTCGTTGGCCGCTGAGACGGGATCGTTGTCCGCTGAGATGAGCTTGAAGCAAGTCGTTCATCAAACGCAGAATGCATGTCGTTCGTCGAACGCAGAACGCAAGCCGTTCGTCGAACACAGAGAGCATGTCGTTCGTCGAACGCAGAGAGCATGTCGTTCGTCAAACGCAGAGATCATGTCGTTCGTCGAACGCAGAGAGCTTGCCATTCGTCGAACGCAGAGAGGCAGTTCGTCGAACGCATGTATGGAGTTCGTCGAACGCAGAATCTGAATGAATTCTTGAGTTCTAACAGCCTAAACTCTTGACCCATGGGACTAATACATTAGGGTCAACTTTGATCCTAGTCAGCAGATAGTGATCCTGAGCCCAAATCAGTAATAGGGTTGTTCCAACATGGAGACTCATCGGGTTGACTCGCTGCTTGACTAAGTGGCTTGGGAAGGTGTTGAGTTCCTCTGCCTCCAGGTGAAGGTAAGCACCTAGGACGTGGATGGGTATTCCGCCCCAAATTGGTAAGATCCCGACTAGAGACCATTCTCTGGGCTCAGTCATGCCGGGCAGATGGGAGACTCATCAGGTTTGACTCGCTTGCTTGACTATGTGACTTGGAAAGATGATGAGCTCCTCCGCCTCCAAGTAAGCTATGCGCCTAGTACGTGGACTGTTTCTCTGCCCCCAGTTGCTTTGATAATATGGTCGAGTTCCTCTGCCTCCAGGTGAAGGTAAGCACCTAGGACGTGGATGGGTATTCCACCCCAGTGGTTGAAAAAGGTGTTGAGTTCCTCTGCCTCCACGTAATCTAGTCCCCTATGACGTGGATGGGTTCTCCGCCCCCAATTAGTTTGGGAAGGTGTTGGGGTCCTCTGCCTCCAGGGAAGCTAAGCCCCTAGGACGTGGTCGGGTACTCTGGCCCCCAATTTGTTTGAAAAAGGTGTTGAATTCCTCTTCCTTTAGGTAAGACCAAGCCCCTGGGACCTGGACTGGTTCTCTGCCACCAGTTGCTTGTGTGAGATGGTTGAGTTCCTCTGCCTCCAGGTGAGGTAAGCACCAAGGATGTGGACTGGTTCTCTGCCCCTAGTTGCTTTTGTGAGATGGTTGAGTTCCTCCGCCTCTAGTGAGCTAAGCACCTAGGACATGGACTGGTTCTCTGCCCCCAGTTGCTTTGATAAGATGGTCGAGTTCCTCTGCCTCTAGGTGAAGGTAAGCACCTAGGAGGTGGATGGGTATTCCACCCACAGTTGGTTTGAAAAGGTGTTGAGTTCCTCTGCCTCCAGATAAGCTAGGCCCCTAGGACGTGGAAGGGTACTCCGCCCCCAATTAGTTTGGGAAGGTGTTGGGTTCCTCTGGCTCTAGGCAAGCTAAGCCCCTAGGACGTGGACGGGTACTCTGCCCCCAATTGATTTGGAAAATGTGCTGAATTCCTCTGCCTCCAGGTAAGCCAATCCCCTAAGACGTGGACTGGTTCTCTGCCCCCAGGTGCTTTTGTGAGATGGTTGAGTTCCTCCTCCTCCAGGTGAGGTAAGCACCTAGGACGTGGACTGGTTCTCTACCCCCAGTTGCTTTTGTGAGATGGTTGAGTTCCTCCGCCTCCAGGTGAGGTAAGCACCTAGGACGTGGACTGGTTCTCTGCCCCCAGTTGCTTTGATAGGATGGTTGAGTTCCTCCGCCTCTAGGTGAGGTAAGCACCTAGGACGTGGACTTGTTCTCTGCCCCCAGTTGCTTTGATAATATGGTTGAGTTCCTCTGCCTCTAGGTGAAGGTAAGCACCTAGGACCTGGACTAGTTCTCCGCCCCTAGTTGGTTTAGGAAGATCTTGATTTTTCTCCACCTCAGGTCAAGTTTAGTTCGACCTAAGGTGTGGAGCTTTCTCCACCTACAGTTGAGCTCGGCTCACAGGAGGGTTGTTAAGTGGAGAAAGGTTTGTCTTCCACCTCAGGTCGAGTTCGGCTCGACTAGAGGTGTTGAGTTTTTCTCCACCTCAGTTCAAGTTCAGTTTGACCTAAGGTGTTGAGATTTCTCCACCTCTAGTTGAGCTAGGCACACAGGAGGGTTGTTAAGTGGAGAAACATTTGTGTGGTGCTGCAAGAATTTCCCCTGGCGTGCGGCGCTATTCGAAGCAGGTTTTATCCCTCCGTGGATCAGCCCGAGGATCCGTTGATATAAAGAACAGTTGCGCCTTCACCAAACAGTCCAGGCTTTTGGTCGAGTTGGTGGCGCTGGGTCCTCTCAATTGGTATCAGAGGGGGTCATGGGTTCGAAACCCCGGGGTCATTTCTGGGGGGGATTGTTGGTGCTGCCAGAATTTCCATCGGCGTGCAGCGCTATTCAAAGCAGGTTTTATCCCTGTTGGCCTAACTGGCTGCCCCGTGGATCCGCCCGAGGATCCGTTGATATAAAGAATATTTGCGCCTTCACCAAACAGTCTGGGCTTTTGGTCGAGTTGGTGGCGATGGGTCCTCTCAGTTTGCCTTTCACCTCAGGTCTGTTGGAGTTTCTGAGGTGATCTCAAAGCAATCAATAGTTAGTCTTGCTTCCAACGCAATATGAGCCTATAGGGTCGCACATAAAAGTGTTTGGAGAAATTGGAGAAAGGATTGTGTTGGCCTTACTCATATTGGATATGAGTAAAGACCAATCCTGTGATTGCTTGGAATCAAGTTGAGAATGTCGCAAAAGTGAAATCGTTTAAAGTGTTTACACGAACAGATTTACACTAGATAATTCGGCTAATGGCAAATTTGGCTAATGGCAAATTCGGCTAAAGGGTTTCGCCGAATTTATATAGCCGAATTTATATATAGTCGAATTCGTCGAAATGGTTTCGCCGAATTCGGTTATAGTGAATAGCCGAATTTATATATTGTCGAATTCGTCGGAATGGTTTCGCCGAATTCGGTTATAATGATGTTAATCTGGACAGTTTTTCCTCTGGTTTGCGGATAGCCTATTTTATACCTTGCCTATAAAAGGGAATGCGATTAGGTCTTCGGTATGACTTGATCTTTCCGCGAAGACGAGAACTGCCGACCGGAACTGTTACGCGTGAGGGCACGTTCTTCCCATCCGCCGATCATTTTCCCGCCGCCGCTAGTCGCCGTCGTTGGTCGCCGCCTCCCCTGGATCGGATCTAGCAGTCCGTGGGGACGTTGAGAGCATCCTTCTCCGACCTAGTTCTTGTGCGACAAGAAGCTAGGGTTCTCCATCGTTCGTGTGGACTTCTGTAGAGGGATCGATCTATTTCGATCCTTGAAGAACTCAAAGCAGATTTCGGATTTCTCTTTGGAGCACCATGGTTGAGTATTGACTCAATCCCGCGAAGGTATATATTGTATTTGCTTTCTTATTCTCTTGAATCATGAAAAACCGCAAGATCCGTTGATCTCCTTTTGGGTTGTTCTTGTTCATTTCCGCTGCGAATATTCGATATGTCATCCCTTATGAAGGGGTATAGAAAACCCAACAGTGGTATCAAAGCGAGGTTGCGGTCAAGTGCGTGTAAATTGGGACATGTAGAAGTGTTCTAAATGCCCTAATTTCTTCTTGGAATATCACATTTGATGTGATTTTGTGTGGTTTCTGTTGGTGGGATTTCAAAAATTTTGGTCGGGGCTCTGCCCTTGGACCACCGCCAGGGGCGCTGCCCCTTGGACCCCGTTAGGGGCTCTACCCCTAAGACCCCGCTAGGGGCGCGGCCCCTTAGAACCCCGCCCAGGAACACATGTGATTGCGTTGCGATTTTCATGTTTTCAGAGGTTGTTTCTCCTCTGCAGTAACCGTCCCTCAATATGGTTTGTGAAACCAAATGTTTAGATTAATTGAATCTGACATGAGAGACGAGGCTTGTGCTACTGCACTTGTGGAGTTGTTGTTCATATGTCCAATGCATGTAAATCTGGAGATTTAGAAGTGTTCTAAATGCTCAGATTTAGCTCTGGTTTTGTCAAAGTGTTGATAGACTGTTTTTGTGCACAGTCTGGGATGTATCTGGAATGTGAATGTTGTATTTTATTTTCTGATTGTGCACTGTGATTAAATGTTAATCATGATTAAAATGTTAATCACTTGAAATAAAAATCCCTTATCTAATATTAATGTATTCGGATGCCTTCCGATGGATGACACTCTTCTTGCTTCAATCGATGAAGTGTGGGCTGCCAAAGCAAGGTGCATTAATCTATCTTGGTAAGGGTGCGAGCGGATAATTGTGATATCCCACTGTCGACATCGGGTCTAACTTAACTAGGTGACCTCAAAGGTTGAGTGCCTAGAGGCATATGGGTTGGCATTCTCCATATGATGGATGCGAATAAGAGTTATTCACCAACCATACAAGAGTTGCATAGTGATGCAATTGACATGTGTTGTCTACCTAAATAACCGCATTATGAGAGGAACTCCAAAGCGGACTCGTGGTGTTGGTGAAATACGAATCTTGTCCACTAAGAGAGTAGCTCGCATAAACTCTCCGAATCGATATCAAGGGTTGTCGATTTTACTTTTCTTTCCCTGCTTGTTTAGAATTTGTTTACTCGGGACGCGCAAATAGGTAAGTTTGGGGGTGTGATGGAGTCCGATACTTACACTATTTTTCGGACTCATCTGGGACGGTATTTTAGTCAATGCACTACATATTAGATCCATAATCACTTCATATTTGTTCTCTATACTTCATTCCATGCTAAGTGCACTTTTAGGCCCGTTGTGGTGTGCAATTGCGCACTATTTTGTTGGGGGCCAAGCACATTATGCTCCCCATTCTTTTTCTATTATTGTACTTGTGCTGGAGGTGTGTTCCCAGCGTGTGGTTTCATTGTGCAGGTGGGCAGTATCATCCATATTGCCCAGAATTCATCCTGTATGAATCACACGGTCGTGCGTTTACTTGACGCTCATGGTCGGCTGCGGTCGTGCCCTATGATCGGCTGGTCAATATGGTGATCTGCCCCGCTCGTGCATTTTCTTCACGCACGGTTGGCCTCAACCTGTGCGCGAACAAAATGCATGGCCTCATGATGTTTGCCGGATTTCGAGGTTTCTGAATTTGCCCGTGCATTTTTACGCCTACGGTCCGCTTTCGACCGTGCTGTGAGTAAAATGCACGGGCGCAGCTGCTTCGTCTTCCTGGCCTTTGTACTAGATTAATATCGCACGATTCACGCACGGTCGTGCGTTCGACCGTTGGCGTGACTAAATTTCTGATTGTTTTCTATAAAAGCGCAGATTTCTGCCCTAATCAAGGATCGACTTTCTTTGCCCTGCCCCAAGAGCTCCGCCGTTTTCGCCCTTTTCCGCAGGTTCTCCGCCCCCCTTAGGCCTCCTCCATCATCCTCAAGCTCCAAGAAGAGGGATCTAGCCCTACATCCACCAATATCCAAGGAGAAGGAAGCTAGGTCGTGCGGTCGGATCGTGACATGAAGAAGACATGCCATTGGAAGGTAGTGACAGCCTTCTCTACCAATGACGCAGTTGAGGACCGAGCTTGGACGCGGATTGACAACCCATCAATTCCAACCGTGAATCTTCAACAAGGCTTTGGATTGGGTCGATTCCTTTCTTTCTCTTTCTTTGTATTGGTAGTTGTAAATGCTAGATTTCTCTATCTTTTTGATGATGTGCACTATGAATCTTGCTTTGTAATGTTTATCTCATGTTTATGAGTTATATTATTCATATGTGTGTATGAGGTGCGCCCCCATTCCATCTTCCACATCCGTCATCACCCTCCACTCCATCCGCTTGCCTACTCGTCCATCCACCTAGCAAAGCGTGGCATATCAGCCCTGTGTAATCCATTCGCCTAACGAAGCAGCACGCTCAAGGCCTGCACAATTCGATTCCGCACTTAACCACTCCATCCGCTTGCCTACTCTTCCATCCGCCCTTGCGAATCGGTGCATAGCGGCTCGTGTAGTCTTCCATCTCGCCTGGCAAAGCATTGCATATCGACATTGCATAGGAGTAGTTGTTGTTATTTTCTTTTATTTTCAACAATCCAAATCACCCCCTTTTTCGCAATCCATCCGACCTTAAGGACTTCAATATCAAGTCCTTTCTCAAAAGTAAACTCCACCTTAATGTGTTCCCTCGAGATTGATACTTGGGGATTCACTCCCACATTTTTTATTACTTGAACGATCGGTACACTGCCATTTCGTGTCGCAGTCTCGCTACCGCCTAAAGCGGTGTGCTAGATTTGCTCATCATTTACAGAGTAGTGCTTTTACCACAATGTCTGATAACAACTTCCCCTTTTGATTGAAGAATTTCCTCTTTAATGATCCAATCTTGGCAACATTATATTCAGTCCATTTTAATGCTATCTTCTTGTTCCTTCTCAGAAATTTCTTCCTCTTCACTGGAACTACAGAAGGGTAGATGAAAGGCTTTCTCTATCTTGGTTGGGGTTACTTTTATCCTCTCTTCTCCTATCTTGGATTTGATGGATGACTTGGAGGAGGATAATCTGGCATTGTTGAACCATTCCAAAACTTCAGTTCTGAGAATGGGGCTTGGTTCAGAGAGAAGAAATTCTAATCCTTGGTCTTCAAGGAGTTGTATCACTCCCTTGATTTCTTCAGTAGCATGGGCAAAGCCATTCCTTACAATCTCATATCCTTCAAGAAGATCTTTAGAGCTTTTGGGAGCCATTGCTATTGTAGACGAATGCGCTGGGACGGAAGAGAAGGTGATTCGTCTCGGCGGCTGGAGGAGAAGGGTCGTGTACCTTTCACTAAGCAGATTGGCTATTTATATGGCTTAAGAATTAGGTAAAATTAAACCTAGTAATTAGATTTATTTGCTCATTATAATTGTAAGTGTAAATGGGTCAATTGGGGTTGCACTTAGACAATTTATAATGAATCCAACACGTCTCAGCGGAACCCCTGGGACGGTGACCAATCCACTGAGACAGAACGCTATCAGCCACTGGGATAGAGTTGGCCGTCTCAGCGGTTCAGCTGAGACTTTTCCCAGCTGTCTCATCGGCTAAGCTGAAATAGACTATTCTGTTTAAGCTGATCATACTACTTAAAATCATTTGAAATATGATTATTTGAAGGCCTAACAATGTCACTATTAGAGTTGTTGTGATAATACATGAAGTTACAACAAAACATTCATAATCTCATTTATGATTGAAAGAGAAAAGTATTTACACTATTCAACATTCAACATTCCTAGTTCATTTTTGAAAGCATTAAACTTGGCCTCATCCAACGGCTTAGTGAAGATATCAGCCACTTGATTGTTTGTGGGGACAAATTCAAGGCAGATATCTTGACATTCTACAGGTTCTCTTATAAAATGATATCTGATCTCTATATGCTTAGTCCTGCTGTGAGAGACAAGATTCTTAGCAATAGAGATAACACTGGATGAGTCACAATAAAGAGGAGAGTTACTTACCTTGAGGTGTAGTCCTCTAATTGATGTTGAATCCACAAAAGTTGTGCACAGCAACTCCCTACTGCAATGTATTCAGACTCAGCAGTGGAAATAGCCACACTTGTCTGCTTTTTTGCTGCTCCATGATATCAACCTTCTTCCTAGGAATTGACAAGTGCCACTTGTGCTTTTCCTATCTTCTTTGCAGCCTGCAAAATCTACAAGCTGAAAATCCTGTTAGTTCAAAATCATTGTTCTTTGGGTACCAAAGGCCATGATGTAGGCTACCTTTAAGGTATCTCAAAATTCTCTTTGCAGCTGAATAGTGAGATTCCTTAGGACATGCCTGGTACCGTAGCACACACACATGTAGCATACATAATATCTGGTCTACTAACAGCTAAATAAAATAGGGAATACAATGATGCACTTGTACATGGATTCATCAAAGGCCTTGCCCTTTTCATCCTTGTCCAGGGATGTGTTGGTCCCCATGGGAGTTTTCATGGTGGAAGCTGATTCCAAACCAAACTTCTTGATAAGCTCCCTAGTGTACTTGGTCTGAGAAATGAATATACCTTCATCAGATTGTTTTCACTTAGAGGCCTAAAGAGTACTTGAGCTCTCCCATACTGCTCATCTCAAACTCCCCCTGCATCAGGTTGGCAAACCTTTTGCAGAGGTTATCATCAGTAGACCCAAATATTATGTCATCATCATATACTTAGACTAGAAGACACTTGCCCCTTGTTTCCCTAAGAAACAATGTACTATCTATCTTTCCCCTCAAGAACTTGTTCTTGATGAGAAAGCTAGACAGTGTTTCATACCAAGCCCTGGGGGCTTGCTTTAAACCATAAAGAGCTTTCCTAAGTAAATATACATGATTAGTGAGGGTTGGACGCACAAAACCTGATGATTGTTCAACATATACCTCTTCCTTCAAGTCCCAATTAAGGAAGGCTGACTTGACATCTATTTGATACCCTTTGAACCCCTTGTGGGCAGCATAGGCAAAGAAATAGCCTAATTGCTTCTAACCTTGCAACTTGGGCAAAATTTTGATCAAAGTCTATCCCTTCTTCCTGTCTATATCCCTTGGTAACTAACCTTGCCATATTCTTTATGATTGTGCCATTTTCATCTAACTTGTTCCTGTAAATCCATTTGGTGCCAATGATATTTTGTCCTTGTGGTTTTGGCACCAACTTCCATACCTTGCATCTCTTGAATTGTAGGAGTTCTTCTTGCATAGCTTGAATCTAAAAGGTGTCTTGGTTGGCTTCTTCAAACTTCTTGGGCTCCATTTGAGAAAGGAATCTCAAGAATATGGCCTCATTATGAGCCCTGCTTCTGGTTAAGACACCTTGATTTTGATCTCCAATTATCTATTCTCTTTGATGATCCCTTAGATGTCTTACAGCTGTAGGCAGTCTGTCCTCAGCTTGTTGTGCTGTTTATGCTGGTTCAGCAGTTGCCTTCATCAGCCTGGACTTCTTCCTCTTCAGGTATGGCGGCATCAGAATAAGCTTTGCTACTACTGGGTGTGTCTTGTATAGACATCCTTTCCAAGTCCTTTTCATTTCATGTCAAGACAGAAGAACTAGACCAGCCCTTATATATTAGGCTGGTCTCATCAAATACTACATGCATAGACTCCTCTACAACAAGAGTTTTTCTTGTTATACACTCTATATGCTCTACTATGTGAGCTATAGCCACAAGAACCCCCACATTGCATTTCTCTGCAAACTTTATTAATTGATATTTTCCATTAATTAAAATGTAGCATTTGGAGCCAAAGATTCTAAAGTATGAAATTGTAGGTTGTTTGCCTTTCAGAATCTAATAGGGGGTTATTCCATGAACCTTATTGATGGAAGCTCTATTGAGAGCATAACATGCAGTGTTGACTACCTCAACTCAGAAATATTCTAGGAGTGAGGAGTCACTAAGCAGTGTTCTCCTAGCTTCTATCAAAGTGCTATTCCTCCTCTCAGCCACACCATTTTGTTGTGGAGTCCTTGGGGAGGAGAACTCTTGGGTGATACCATATTCTTGACAAAACCTTGTCATAGCTTCAGATTGAAACTCTGTGCCATGGTCAGTCCTAGTCCTGACCACATCACATTGCAAGTCATTCTGAAATGCTTTGACATGAGTTATAAAGACATTCAAATTATAAGACTTCTTTTTAAGGAAGAATTACCCATGTATATTTTGAGTGATCATCAACAATCACCAAAGTATACAACTTCCCACCTAGGCTCTGAATTGGAAAGGACCAAACAAGTCCATATGCAAGAGATAAAGACATCTTTCAGTGTCTTTGGAGCCATAATTTTAAAGGTGGTCCTTGTTTCCTTACCCATTTGGCAGCATGACAGGGACCACTTTTAATACATTTTAAATTGGGATTATTCCTAACAAGATTTTTTAGAGAATAATCTATACATTGTCTTTTAGTTAATGTGAGCAAGTCTCTTATGCCATTGACACAAAGAGACTCATTCTCATTAGCCATATGACACACTGATGAAACAGAATTACTGCAAATAAAATCTAAGCAATAAACATTCTCACTCCTAGTGCCTGAGAGAATGGTCTCCAAGTCATTAGAATTTTTGATCAAGCACTTGTCATTGTGGAATTCAATGACATAGCCTAAGTCACATAGTTGACTTATGCTTACTAGGTTGTGTTGAAACCCTTCAACATAAGCTAGCCTTGTGATTGTAACTATGCCATTGGATATCATACCATATCCTTTGGTGATTCCTTTTTCAGACCCCCCAAAGATAACTTTGGGTCCATTCTTCACAGCCTTGTAGTTCCTGTAGAAGGTTTCTTGTTCCTGTCATGTGCCCTGAGCACCCACTATCCAAGTACCAAATTTGGTTGAGGCTAGTACTTGAACTATCCTGCAAGAAGGAGTTTAGTTACCCTTAGGACCCCAAACAGCTTTGGGTCCTAGGCCCTTGTTAGCATGATCAAATGACTTCACACTAGCAGCACCCTTTGCAGGAAGGCTCATCTTTCCACATGGCATATTTAAGATTATGCCAATAGTCTTTGGCAAAGTGTCCCACTTTACAACAACACCAACATTCATGAATGTTTATCCTCCTCTTCTGACCATTTCTTGAAGGGAGTGCAGCACTGTGCATGTGCTCAGGAGGAGAGACAACAACATTTCTCTTATTTCTTTCAGCAAGGATTTGGCTGAAAGTCAATCTATGGACAGTCTTGGTGGTCATTGTTGTAATGACATCAGCTTGCTTTGGCTTTTAAGCAAGGCAAGAGTTGATGGCATTAGACATTGAGCAACAAAACTTGTTGTAACGCCCCTGATTTTCGTTAATTATTTTACGTACCCTCTGTGACGTAATTTTTGCGTAAGGGCGTTACGTCAGCTCGTCTAGTAGTGTGTTGAGCCTTAGCTTAGTTAAAGTATGTCTTGTAGATCGAGCGTGCGAGTTTTCGCATCGTTTCGGGTTAAAGTAAAGATTTTGGGTGGATTTCAAGATTTTAGCTTCGGGAGGCTTTAGCCCGATTTCGGCCCGTCGGAATTGAATTCTGACTTCGCCGTTGGATTCGTAGCGCCGTGTTTTAGTTAAGGTGCGAATTTCGTAGAAATCCGAAGTGTTTTGGTCGCCCTCGAGGGTTAAGTAAGATGTGAGAATTATTTAATTAATTTAAATAATAAACTTAGGTTAGTATATAAGCCTAAGTCTCTTCTTTCCTATTCATTATCTTCCTCCTCGATCAAACCAGCCGCCGAGCGAGAGAGGCGAGAGCGGAGGTTTTGTGAGCCTTCAACCGGCGATTCCTAGGGCTGTAGTGGTCGGAATCGAGTTTGGTTTGAAGATTTGGAAAGCTCTCGGCGAGATCTTCGTTCTAGCGGTAAGCTTTTCTCGTTTCGTGGAGTTTTGGGAGATTTGGCGGTAACCTAACTCTTCCTTTTGGTCTGAATCGTTCTAGGATTTCGTGCTTGAGTGTTTCCTTAGCCTTCAAAGCGGAGGACCTCGAGTTTCGCAAGGTTAAGGCAAGTGGCTTCGTCCCCCTTCTCTTTCTGTTCTTGAAGTATTGTTTCGCTCGTGTCGATTTCATGTCGCTCGGTTTAACTTAAGTTTTGGAGCGTTAATGTAAGCTTCCTTGATTATTCTTCCTTTGCTATGAATCGGGTAGTTGTTCCCTGGAGAAAACCGTCCTATCTATACCCAAAGGATAAATAGCTTCTAGGAGAATCGCTATCCGCAGACCACACAGCAGAATAGGGGATTCTGTTGCAATTCGTCGAGATTTCACGGGACATTCCGTGTAATCCCGACGAATTCCGACGAATCCCGTGGAATTCCGACGAATCAAGTTAAAGATTTTCTGTGTCAATTCGTCGAGATTTCACGGACATTCCGTGTAATCCCGACGAATTCCGACGAATCCCGTGGAATTCCGACGAATCAAGTTAAAGATTTTCTGTGTCAATTCGTCGAGATTTCACGGGACATTCCGTGTAATCCCGACGAATTCCGACGAATCCGTGGAATTCCGACGAATCAAGTTAAAGATTTTCTGTGTCAATTCGTCGAGATTTCACGGGACATTCCGTGTAATCCCGACGAATTCCGACGAATTCAAACAGCAACAATTTCTGGACCTCCCCCATTCTATGTGGTGATTGGTAACCTTTACCAACACAGTCAATCTTCCATCTTCTCCGCATGCTCTTAATTCTATGTCTCGAAAAACATTCAATGTCTCGAGAAATCCCTTGCTTTATCTCGAGAAATCCTTCCAGTTCTCGAGAAGTGCTGCCTTGAATGTTGTCCCTCTTCTTCTCGATAAATGATGGTAAGAACCCCGCCTGGAACGCATGTGATTTCGTTGAGTTTTTTTTATGTTTGAATCTCGTGTCCCCTCGGGTGCACTTGGATGATGGCCAGTGACCCTTTCGGTGCTCCTGATCTCGAATCCCTCCCGTTTGAACTTCTTTCTACTCGTTGTGGTCTGTTGACATTTGAGTTACTCTTATGATTCATATTGATCGATGTGTACTTTGCCTTGACCCTAATTCTTAGGTCCTTCCAGTGATTATTCTTTCGGGCAGCGTCCAGTGTTTAATTAAAATTTAAGTAATAAGAACTACTGTTTTTAGCCTTACACAGTAGTTGTGTTTGGGAGACAGTGGGGGGGAAATGTTATAGCCTTGCACGGTAGTCGTGTTTGGGTGGTAGGGTTCTAGTGGTACCCCCACCTGGTTTTGGGCTTGGGGTAGCGGAGGTAGTTAACCGCTCCCGTATAATTTGAGCTGATCAGTCTCTTTAATTGATGAAACTAAATAAATGAACATGTTTGTTCCTCTTTTGGTATATAGTGCACTTGATGCTTGTTGGTTCTTTGTTGGAGCTCTCTTTCGGTAAATTTTTGGCTTGGGTTGGTACCCCTTATGCCTTGTTTGTTTTTTCTGCTAATCTTCTGCCACTTGTAATCTTGCTGAGGCGTTCTTTGTTTTATTGAATGCCTCAGGTTCAGAGCCGTAGCGGCTAGTGGTGTTGCCTGGAGTTCAGAGTTTGTAGCTGCTCACCCCGCTGTTGCGAGGTAGTTGTTTTTAGTTGCTTCTTGTGCTCAGACATACTAGTTGGTGCCAATGGGTTAGTGTCATGCTGTTGACGCCCATTGTGCCCCTTTTTATACCTTATAGTTACTTGTCAGTTTATGCCACTACTTATAGATCTTGTGTATCTTACTCTCTGGGAATGATTTATGCTAGGTGCACTATAGTTATAAAATGGTTTTCCTTCATCCTCATTGCATTCTTTCTAACTAAAACCCTTAACTTTAAAGTCGTCTAAAGGTATTTTCTACTCTTACAGTACGCCTAGTTATGTGCATATCACTTACGTCATGCTCGCGTCGTTTGCATACATGTAGGACTTTAAGTAAACTAAATTAAGCATTTTTCCGCTGCAATTATACATACTTTCTCGGTGGACTAGTTGATCCACGAACTGAGAGACACAGTTCTTATCTCAAAACCCCTAATAAATGATTTCAAACGATGACTTATCAGATAATCATGTTTGTTTAGTTAAGTAATAGGATCCCGCCTGAGCGTCTACAGTTGTCTCCTGTATGACGTGGGCATCACGACGTGTATTTTCTCTACTCTGATATTCTTAAATTTGGAGAAAATGCGGGTTTGTGACAGTTGGTATCAGAGGGAGGTTGTTCGACAAATTGGTCGGGCAACAAATTCTGATATAGATTGGTAGTTTTTTTTGGTTTCATTGCATACACACACCGATATGTCATCAGTACGTCTTGGCCGAAGCATGAACACTACACTCATAGCATGATAAGAAGTATACGGGGCATATTATGTAGTATGGGATGCATAATATGTGTTTGTATATGGATCCACCATAGGTTGCAGCATGTGACGGTTTATGTAGTATGGGATGCATAACCATCATACACATGGATGCCCATTAGCACGTTTTCTTTTTCTGTTACATGCGATATTATGTAGTATGGGATGCATAATATTTCATGTGTTACGCCGCTCATAACATGCATTAAGGCCTTTATTAGGAATGCATAGCACAACATACTTTACATAGCATTGCATAAGCACACGTGCGAAGTTAAAGACTTATATGATGACACACGTACACACATGATTTCAAACAAGTAGAAAATTCATGCATTCATGCCCCTTGCAACATGAGTCAAGTGGGACGATGTAGTATCGTTCTGAATTTAGCATATCATCATGAAAATATCCCAGAGAAAGGTAGTGGAAATGGCAAGTAACTGTACATGTATGTTCTGAAACAAGCAGTGTAGTTCTAGTGTAAGGTTAAGTTTTAATTAGAGGTTTATGCGTATTAGCAGAAATGGCGCGCAAGCGAGTCGCGACTAGGTCGACTCCCCAGTCTGAGGGCGAGTCTTCGGGTGCGCAGAGTGAAGCCTTGATCGAGAGTCTGCGCCAGAGCATGAGACTCTGACTAGGCAGATGGTTGCGATGCAGTCGCAGGTTGAGGCGTTGTTGGCGGCCGGTGCTAGGCAGCAACCCGTAGTGCAGGCCCCAGTAGTAGGACAGACTGTACATACTCGTCCTGCCCCCTTGGTACCCCGGTAGCGATACCACCGGAAATGAATTTCATTTCGCATTTTCAAAGGTTGGGACCTCTACGTTTGACGGAAGAGCAGACTTCATGGCATTAGACGACTGGTTTGTTGCCATTGAGGAGATGTTTTCAGTACTCAGGAATCTCTGCAGACCAAAAGGTGATGGTCGCCGCTTACCAGCTGAAAGGACTTGCTAAGAGCTGGTGGATCAGGGAGAGGGAAAATCTCGTGGGTGGATGTTCGTGGGAGTCGTTCAAGGCGATGGTGTTAAAGAAATTCCTGCCGTCGGTCGAGCAAGACCGTTTAATGAATAATTTTCTGCACCTGAAGCAAAGACAACTCACGGTTAGTGAGTATGAGATCGAGTTCAGTAAGTTGAGCAGATTTGCTCCAGATTTAGTGGCTTCTGAGGCAGGAAGAATGAAGCGATTTCTCGGAGGTCTTCGTAGCGATTTTCAGCAGTTGGCGAGTGCTTATAAATCTGAAAGTTATGCTGAAGTGGTAGAAGCAGCACTGAAAGTCGAGGCTATCGACAATGCCAAGAATCGGGGTGCTCTAATGAAAAGGACAAGAGGAAAGTCGAAGAGGGGGAGACCCCCAAGGTATCTAGCTTGACTCCAAAGAAAAGGAGTGGAGAGGTGTGTAGCTTCTGTGGCCACCCCGGCCATCCAGTTGAGAAATGTTTCAAGAGGAAGGGAGCTCAGAAGCAGCAGCGAGTGCTAGCAATCCAGGGTACTCCGAAGGGCGAGGTGCTCTGCCAGTTGTGCAAGCAGAAAGGGCATGATGTGGCCCAGTGTTGGACCAAAGATAAAGTCTGCTTCCAGTGCAAGCAGAAGGGGCACATGAAGTTCCAATGCCCGCTGATTCAACCCCCGTTGCAGCCTGTACCGCTTCGAACCTTGCCGCCGCTGCAGCATCAGGATAAAGGAAGAGGAAAGCTGAACGTGTTAACCCAGGAGCAAGCGCAAGTCTTCGACCCAAGTGATCGCAGGTTAGACCTTAAGACAACTGTTTAGTCTTGTTTTCATTTTAGTTCGCTGTATTAGACTAGTTTCTCTTCGCGCTTATAGGAAGATTTAAGGTAAAGAATCGTTGGGCGCGTGTTCTGTTCGATTTCGGGTGCTACCCATTCGTTCGTAGCAAGGGATTTCGTTGAGCGTCACCGTTTAAACCCCTGAGCTGGGCAACGATTCGTTCCTCGTTAAGTTCCCTTCTGGTGATCTGGTGTCCTCGAACCAGTGCGTCCGAAGTTGCCCCGTTCTCTTAGGAGATTTCTTGGCTGTTGCTGATCTCAAAGTGTTGGACTTAGAAGACTTTGACGTAATATTGGGTATGGACTGGTTGTCCAGTTATGATGCGGTCATCCGAATGCAAGGAAATAGCGTCTGGACTTCGTAATGGACAACGGTCAACCCATGAGCGTTCTTGGTTCTCCGTACCAGAGTTCTTCGATAATTTCTGCGGTATGTGCTCGGAAACTGTTAATTCCCGGTTGTTTGGCTTACCTTGTTTCTGTAGTAGAAGCTGTTGGTGGTTCGCCGTGTATCGAGGATATTCTGGTGGTGCGAGAGTTTCCCGATGTCTTCCCTGCTAATCTCCCTGGTCTCCCCGCCCGTTAGAGATGTGGAGTTCGTTATTGATCTTGAGCCTGGTACTCGTCCTATGCTAAGGCACCGTACCGTATGGCCCCGCGCGAGTTAGAAGAGTTGCGAACCCAGTTAGATGAGTTGTTGCAGTGTGGTTTCATTAGGCCAAGTTCTTCTCCTTGGGGTGCTCCAGTTTTGTTCGTAAGGAAAAAGGACGGTTCTATGAGGTTGTGCATAGATTATAGAGAATTAAACAAAGTGACCATCAAGAACAGGTACCCGTTGCCAAGGATTGATGATCTGTTCGATCAGTTGCGTGGTAGCACTGTATTTTCGAAGATTGACCTTCGGTCGGGTTACCATCAGTTGAGGATCCGTGAGTCGGACGTTCCCCGGACTGCCTTTCGTTCCCGGTATGGTCATTTTGAGTTTCTAGTCATGTCATTTGGTTTGACAAATGCACCCTCTGCATTTATGGACATGATGAACCGCGTGTTCAAGGATTTTCTGGACCATTTTGTGGTGGTATTCATAGATGATGTGCTGGTTTATTCTAGAAGTGCGGAGGAGCATGCTACGCATTTGCGCTTAGTATTGTCTACTCTTAGAGAGCACAAGTTGTATGCGAAGCTGAGCAAGTGTGAGTTCTGGCTTCCTCAGGTATCCTTTCTGGGTCATGTGGTGAACAAAGATGGAATTACGGTAGACCCCGCTAAAATTTCTGCCGTATTGGATTGGAAAACGCCTTCGACGCCTAAGGAGATAAGGAGTTTCTTAGGGTTGGCCGGGTACTACAGGAGATTTGTCCGAGGATTTTCAGTGCTGTCCGCACCCTTGACTAAGCTCACCCAGAAGAATACTGCTTTTGTTTGGAGCGATCAGTGCGAAGAGGCCTTTCAGGAATTGAAGAGGCGTTTGTGTAGTGCTCCGGTGTTGGCCTTGCCGGTCGAAGGAGTTGAGTATGCAGTTTATGTAGATGCATCTCATGTTGGACTAGGTTGTGTTTTGATGCAAGAAGGAAAGGTGATCGCTTATGGGTCGAGACAATTGAAAGTTCACGAACGGAATTACCCTACGCATGACTTAGAATTCGCCGCAGTAATCTATGCTTTGAAGCTTTGGAGACACCTGTTATATGGAGTGTCATGCAAGATTTTCACGGATCATAAAAGTCTGAAGTATGTCTTCACCCAGAAGGAGCTGAATCTGCGCCAGCGGAGGTGGTTGGAGTATGTGGCGGATTATGAAGTAGATATTCTGTACCATCCGGGTAAGGCTAATGTAGTGGCCGATGCCCTGAGCCGGAAAACCGCGCATATCTTCAATCTCTCAGTGTAGTCCTTAGTAGAGGAGTTTATGTTGATGGATATCTCAGTCGGTAGTTGTACCGCACCCTCGAGCTTAGATGCTGAAGAGCCTTCTTGGATTGCCCTTACCAGGATGCATCAGGAGGAAGATCCTGACTTGCAGCATCTTCGAAGTAGAACTGAAAAAGGAGAATTGCCAGATTTTTCGATCGATGATAAGGATACTTTGAGGTACCGAGGTAGATATTGCGTCCCCGCGTTGGAAGAAATTCGGACAAAGATCTGTAGCGAGGCGCATGATTCTAGTGTTTCCTATCATCCTGGTTCCACGAAAATGTATAAAGATCTGAAGCAGATCGTTGGTGGTCGGGTATGAAGAATGATATAGCGAAGTTTGTGTCAGAATGTTTAACTTGTCAGCGCGTGAAAGCAGATCATAGGAGGCCTGGAGGTAAGTTGAACCCGTTAGATATTCCAAGCTGGAAGTGGGAGAGTATTTCGATGGACTTCATTACCGGTTTGCCGAGATCTCCCAGTGGTCATGACTCAGTGTGGGTTATAGTAGATCGCTTGACAAAGTGTGCTCACTTTGTGCCCTTTAAGATTGGTTACTCGATGGAGAAAATAGCAGAATTGTATTTGGATGAAGTTATCAGATTGCATGGTGTGCCTGTGAGCATTGTGTCGGACCGAGACTCGAGGTACACGTCTCGTTCTGGCAGAGTTTGCAGGGAGCCTTGGGTACCGACCTTAGGTACTCTACCGCTTATCATCCCCAGACCAATGGTCAGACAGAAAGAGTTAATCAGATCTTGGAAGATATGATAAGGTGCTATATATTAGACCACGGTGGGGCTTGGGATAAGCGGCTTGGATTGATGGAGTTCGCGTATAACAACAGTTATCAAGAAAGCCTACAAATGGCCCCGTTTGAGGCTCTGTATGGGAGGCGTTGTCGGACTCCGTTGTTTTGGGCCGAGGTAGGTGAGAGTCCCTTGCTAGGCCCAGAGGCCTTGGAAGAGATGAATGTTGCTGTGACTCATATCCGCGAGAAGCTCCGTATTGCTCAGGAGCGGTATGAGAAGTATGCGAATCGAAGAAGAGTGGATTTAGAATTTGCCGTTGGAGACAGGGTGTTCTTGAAAGTTTCTCCGATGCCAGGTGTTAAGAGGTTTGGAAGGAACCACAAGTTGGATCCCCGGTATGTGGGACCTTTCCGGATTGTTGAGCGCATTGGAGTGTCAGCGTATAGATTGGATTTGCCTGCTTCCTTCCCTAATGTTCACAATGTGTTTCATGTAAGCCAGTTGAGGAAATGTTTGCGTAGTGATCGGCTTGTTCTTGATTCAGTGCCCGTTTTGCAACCCAATCTTTCTTATGTCGAAGAGCCCGTCCGAATCTTGGAGACTCAGGAGCGTGTGTTGCGAAGGAAGACGATCCCAATGGTTAAGGTTCTTTGGAAGAATCAGGGTGTCGAAAGCGCAACTTGGGAATTGGAGTCTGCTATGAGGGAGACTCATCCTAGCCTCTTCACTTAGATTTCGGGTAAGTCTTCTTTCCTGTATCCTTAGAATTGTTTCTGTATCTTTCTTGATCCTTGGATTTCAATTTTCGGGACGAAACTTCCTTTTAGGGGGAGTGACTGTAACGCCCCTGATTTTCGTTAATTATTTTACGTACCCTCTGTGACGTAATTTTGGCGTAAGGGCGTTACGTCAGCTCGTCTAGTAGTGTGTTGAGCCTTAGCTTAGTTAAAGTATGTCTTGTAGATCGAGCGTGCGAGTTTTCGCATCGTTTCGGGTTAAAGTAAAGATTTGGGTGGATTTCAAGATTTTAGCTTCGGGAGGCTTTAGCCCGATTTCGGCCCGTCGGAATTGAATTCTGACTTCGCCGTTGGATTCGTAGCGCCGTGTTTTAGTTAAGGTGCGAATTTCGTAGAAATCCGAAGTGTTTTGGTCGCCCTCGAGGGTTAAGTAAGATGTGAGAATTATTTAATTAATTTAAATAATAAACTTAGGTTAGTATATAAGCCTAAGTCTCTTCTTTCCTATTCATTATCTTCCTCCTCGATCAAACCAGCCGCCGAGCGAGAGAGGCGAGAGCGGAGGTTTTGTGAGCCTTCAACCGGCGATTCCTAGGGCGTGCTGTAGTGGTCGGAATCGAGTTGGTTTGAAGATTTGGAAAGCTCGGCGAGATCTTCGTTCTAGCGGTAAGCTTTTCTCGTTTCGTGGAGTTTGGGAGATTTGGCGGTAACCTAACTCTTCCTTTTGGTCTGAATCGTTCTAGGATTTCGTGCTTGAGTGTTTCCTTAGCCTTCAGAGCGGAGGACCTCGAGTTTCGCAAGGTTAAGGCAAGTGGCTTCCTCCCCCTTCTCTTTCTGTTCTTGAAGTATTGTTTCGCTCGTGTCGATTTCATGTCGCTCGGTTTAACTTAAGTTTTGGAGCGTTAATGTAAGCTTCCTTGATTATTCTTCCTTTGCTATGAATCGGGTAGTTGTTCCCTGGAGAAAACCGTCCTATCTATACCCAAAGGATAAATAGCTTCTAGGAGAATCGCTATCCGCAGACCACACAGCAGAATAAGGGATTCTGTTGCAATTCGTCGAGATTTCACGGGACATTCCGTGTAATCCCGATGAATTCTGACGAATCCCGTGGAATTCCGACGAATCAAGTTAAAGATTTTCTGTGTCAATTCGTCGAGATTTCACGGGACATTCCGTGTAATCCCGACGAATTCCGACGAATCCCGTGGAATTCCGACGAATCAAGTTAAAGATTTTCTGTGTCAATTCGTCGAGATTTCACGGGACATTCCGTGTAATCCCGACGAATTCCGACGAATCCCGTGGAATTCCGACGAATCAAGTTAAAGATTTTCTGTGTCAATTCGTCGAGATTTCACGGGACATTCCGTGTAATCCCGACGAATTCCGACGAATTCAAACAGCAAAATTTCTGGACCTCCCCCATTCTATGTGGTGATTGGTAACCTTTACCAACACAGTCAATCTTCCATCTTCTCCGCATGCTCTTAATTCTATGTCTCGAAAAACATTCAAATGTCTCGAGAAAATCCCTTGCTTTATCTCGAGAAATCCTTCCAGTTCTCGAGAA